>JAGKTK010015792.1:12730-23619 GCA_018397895.1 Paralithodes camtschaticus
TCTCTCTCTCTCTCTCTCACTCACTCTTTCTCTCTCTTTGCATTGTCTTCCATGTCACCATTGTCTTTGCTTTTGCGATTTTCATTCTTTGTTTTCTGTTGATCATCCATACTATCTCACTTCTCTTCATACTTTATCATATATTATCTATTTCACCCTAGTTAATATATGTTCTGCTCTGTTAGCCATATAATTAAATATGCTTCCGCTACATTTTGTTCTGTTTATGTTATATATTTTTCGAAGTACTATGTTTGCACCCTAATTCTCCTCCTTATTCCTTCAACCTGTGTAATCTGCTAGGTACTCTATATTTTGATTTCAAGTCAGTTGCCGTTAGCCAATGCATAATATAAGTAAATCTTCTGAACGTTTACATATATTGCTTTTATTTTGTGTCTTGAATGTATTGACCTTCTGAGCTAGACAGTTACTAACACCTTAATGTGTTGTCAAATTCAGTACTTTAATTCAATCATGTTAATTAAACAACTTTAGAGTTTACTATTGATTCTCTTCAGGCTTTCACGTATATTTCACAGGATGTCTGTTTCTGCGTAGTTAGATTTCCCCCAACAAAGTTACGAGAAAGAGAATGGCGATGATGATGATGATGAGAAAGAGGAATGGAAAGAGGAGGCTGTAAATACTAGGAGAAGAATGTAAAAAAGTAGAGGAGGAGGAGAGGAGAAGGAGAAAGAGGGTGAAGAATGGGCTGAAAAATAAAGGAGGGAACTAGGAGGGAGAAGTAGTAGTAGTAGTATATTTTGTAGAAGGAAGTGAAAGAGAAGGCATAGGAAGCGAAGGATAACGATGTGTAGGAGGAAGAGAAAGAGGAGTAGGAGAAGAATGAGAAGGCTAAGACGGAAGGAAGAAGAGGAGAAGAGAAGAAGTTTTAGAAGGTATAGTAGGAATAAATTAATAGCAGAAGGCGTAGAAAGATAAGGAGTAGAGGAAAGAGACGGATAAACCGGTAGGAAGAAGAGGAAAAGAAGGAAGAAAAGACAGAGGAAGAAATTAGGAAGAGAGAAAGGAGGAGTAGATGAAAGAGAAGGATAAACCGGTAGGAAGAAAAGGAAAGGGGGAGGAAGAAAAGAAAGAGGAAGAACAGGAGGACAAGAAGAAAGAGAAGGAGTCGAGGAATGAGAAGGTTAGACCGGCAGGAATCCACTACCTCGAACCTGTCTTGATAATGGCGCTTGAAGGTGACCCCGTCGTCTACACTCTCGGCGCTGCGCAGACTCGCCACGTTTATTCATTTACTCGTGAACTTTCAACCACACCACTTTTTCTGCGCGATGATCTGGTAGCCATTCGATATTGCTCCTAGTACCCAGTTGTATTTTTTTGTATCGGTTGGAGGGAGGTGTGTGGGGGAGATAGTTGTCGAGATTGGTTGGAGACGAAATCTGAGGATTCATGCTGCTAGGTTTTCACTTTCGTCGGTCGTGGTGTCTCCTGGGTGTTCTTTGTCGAGCACCAACCTTGTATATGCGTGTGTGTGCGTATGTGTGTGTGGTGCACGTGTTGTGAAGCGGTTATAAAATCCTTTCACGTGTTTATTTGTAGTTTTAAGGTAAATTTATTAGCGTACACTATGCTATAATTCAAATTAATATTATGTATTAACCCGTTATGGTGGTCAAATACACCAAACCCATATGTATGAGGTTCATGTCATAGTAACTGTACGTGCGTGTGTGTCTAGAAACTGTGTGTCCACTTCTTGCATGGGTGTGTGTATATGTGTCTGAAGCTAGCAGACAAGATCATGTGTGTGTGTGTGTCAGATTATGGGTGTACATGTGTGTGTATACTGGATACTTTAGCACCTCTCGCGTGTCGTTGTGTGCCTGGAGAGAGTGGATACGCTCATGTGTGTGTGTACTTTGATGTGAGTGTACATGAGTGTGTGTCTACGAGATGTTTGTCCACCTCGCGTGTGTATTTTAA
Source organism: Paralithodes camtschaticus (assembly GCA_018397895.1). Taxonomy (NCBI): domain Eukaryota; kingdom Metazoa; phylum Arthropoda; class Malacostraca; order Decapoda; family Lithodidae; genus Paralithodes; species Paralithodes camtschaticus. Next base: position 14,684 of record JAGKTK010015792.1, read on the forward strand.
GCAACGTCACAAATGATACGAGTCAATACTCTCCGTGTCGTAAAGGTTGAATCTTCTGGCCACTTTCTAAAGAGAAACTACTTTCACTGAGCACAGGGAGTCTTTATTATAGTTCATTATAAAAAAGAAAGCTCATACAAACGCAACATGAGAATATAATAATCAGTTGTGGTAATTCTTTCGATCAGCAGAATCAACAATCTCTCGTTTGCTTATGATATTATTATATTTTTTTCCACCAACCAACTTCACTTCTAAACTCAATTAATGAAATCAACAAATACATGTGGCACTCTAAGGACTCGAACTTAGGATACTCACCTCGAAATTCCGCACACTTATGCATTACGCTATCAAGACAGTTACCGGACTCAACTATCAAATATGCAAAAACACATCTGTAACGCTTGAGATGTTTACGTACGATGCAGAAGTTACTGAATCATCCGCTTATACGGATATATTAATATTTATTTTTCTACTATTCGGATAAAAGACAGAGCGGGTTTTTAATAAGAACTATTTCAGAAGTTACACGTATTATATAGAGCGTTATATATTTAATGCATTAAGGACAATTATTAATTATTTAACTTTTATAGAATACATGATACAGATTTAGTTATACATTGTGTTTGAAGTTGTGTGGAATATATGCGTAGACTTTCGTGTGTTATTGTGAATGTTCCAAGTAAAGTTAATAATTTAACTATGTCTTATTGTATTCTCGCTGTTCTCTTCCGAAAGTCTGACGTTCGAATCCCACTGGTGATGGGAAGTAGGTCAACTCATCAATAACGATCTAATTGGAAAAGCCAAATATAGTCACCGCTAAAGGGCATTACACGACCGGATTTTGCGATTGTTCTCGAAAGGCAATTAATCTCTCATATAATTTCGGTGCGGTTTTACATTAGCATCGGCAACTAAACTAACGTTATAATTTTGTAATTGGCTAAATCATACATATAAACACTTAATTTAAAAACTGCTAGATTAAATTTGCAGGAATAATTACTGAAAAAGAGGATCGTGAGACTCCGGCTATATTTTGAAGGACATTGTCTCCCCCCCCCCCCCAAAAAAAAAGTGCTGCCCAAACTTCAGAGGGCAATTGTGTAAGAGGAATCACACGATTACATTATTAGGTACTTTATTTTGGCAATTCTGGTCCGCTAGCTCCTGATATAGAGCTACATAAGAATTCACCGACATATAATAGTCTCCTTGTAATCTACTTGAACCCGATAACAATGCAAAGTAACTCTGCAATGTTGACACAAAAAGTTGCCTATCACTATTTCGCATAAAGCCCTCATGTGCCTCGCCTACATGAACCGAGATATTTGACCTGCCCTTCCAGCTGAACCCAGACACCCAGGACACTTTCCCTTCAGGACAACAGCACACTTTATTGTTATAGTGAAAGGCAGGACGGATCCCAATTTGTTAAACAATATTTGTACATTTGCTAAGCAGGTCTCTTACTCTCGAGGGCAGGTGTGAGTGTGTTCACCAAAATGTACATACAGTGTTTCAATAACTAATGAGTAGCATGATAAATAACAAACACTCTCCTTGGTAACTTTTAACTTAATTCGGTACAAAGAGGATTATCAAACATTGGACATTTATTAATTGCTTCTATTATGGTATTAAATCAAAGTATGCATTAATGTTTACATAAATCCGTTGGGACATACTGTAGACACATTGGATGATAACAAACGGAAAATTGCCATTAAAATGTCCACAGTTGCCATCGGAGGAGAAAATATGTGTTGCTTACTCTATTATAAGGTTACAATACAAATCCTTTTATCTTTACTGTAGAGCTACACGATCACCATGCCTGGCATTTGTTTCTGCATCTCTATAATGGCAGATTGTTAAATTAAGCTTTATTTGATTTCTGACATTCCTAACAATCAACTTCCAAATCTAAATTTTGATACTGATGTAATAAAGCACCCCCTTATATTGCCAGAAATAAAGTTGCCGATAGAAAAATGTCGTAAAAGAAGTTGCTGTGACTTTCCCTTTACAGTGTCCAGGACGGCCCCTTTCCCTTGTGGCCTCCTTTCCACTTCGGCCTCATTTACTTGATGGCTTGATGTGTCTTCTCTTGGTGCCTTGTCATTTACGATTTCATATATGTTTAAATGTCATGTTTATTTTCCTTTTCAACTTCAAAGCATAACTTTGACGATTCCATATATTTTACTATTCAAATAATTTTTGGTTCTGTCCCATTCGCTCTTTACTACTTTTCCTAAGTATTATGTTTTGTGGTAAGTGGTAGTACTCATCTTCCGTGCTGTTAATGAGCTATATGAGGTCCAAGCACGAACAATTACCAGTACTGCGTAAAGGAGGTTACCATACGACCAGGGTAGATGGGACTCTTTGCTTTAGCCAGACATTACATTTTCCTAGCATGCGGGTTGACTACAGTAATGACGTCTGGTCTTTTGATATTATGATATTATTCCAGATTGCTACAGCTGTTGCTAAACTATATTTATCAACATATGAATTAACTCTTAAGTTAAAATTAAATACATTAATGTAGCAATTGACTCTCTCCTTGTGATGAAAATATTATTATCGCCCAAGACGTCACATGATTTGTATATTAATGTATATAAAAACACTCACATATTAAAACTAAATAAATAAATCCATTGCTTACCTTCCTCTTCTACCCATCCATCTAAAATTAATATTCTATCCAATATTATTCTCTTGCTCTTTTCTATTTGGATTGCTTTGTTTTCTCTCTCTGACATTAGCTAATCTATATTTTATTAATTTCACCACAACACCAAACACTCCCAATGAAATCAATTAAAGTATATATGTGATCTACCGGGATTCGAACCTGGGTTATCACACACAGATTTTTGCCACCTCAACCATTACACCACCGCAAGAAGCAGAGTAGTAAATATCACCAGATCTGTTGTTGCTTGCTTCCTGTATACTATTTTGATCTTTAAATTAAATGTAGTCACATCTGCGTAATTCACTAAACTTTATAAATTCCCGAACGCTTTGGCACTTACATAATTCACACAAATTCCACCGACAACCTTCTGGATAATGGCACACTCGCGATGCATAAATATTAATGGGTCACTTCCTGGAGGCCGGAGTTTGAATTACATGATATCCTTCAGGTTTTTGTAACAATGGCTTTGTGAGCTAGTTTATCGGTAACGCGAGTCTGTATCCCGAGTCGGTTACGCCTGGTTGTGTGAGGTATATGACGGAAAATAGTAAAATGAAAGCTTTTCCATTATTTCTACTACAGAAAGCAATCGGATGGTATTAATTTGAAACAATTGAACTTAAATAGCACCGTCATTGAGAAAATCTACAGTAAATCCGAATATATAACTATTTATTGTAAGTTCACTGTCACAGCATAATCGCTTATATTATTATTAGTTAGTAAACATAAACACACACGTCGGTATTTAGCACGTCTTCGTTCAATATAATAAATAATACAAAATTCCCTTTCACGGGGAAATAGGCTGTACACTGTCACTCTCTATAAGGCACTATCACATACATTAGCTGCAAAGATCATAGGTAAAATAATCACCTATAATTACTAAAACTGTAATGGAACTTTAAAAATTATATATTATATGGATTTATAAAATATATATATATAAAATATATAATTTGATTGACAAATAAAATTGCCCAATGACTTTTACTATTATTCTAATTATATAAAGATGCAACTGAAATATCGCTGTCAACCAATTAGTCTATGGATCACTATACATCAGGTTATGGATAACTTACCGGCACCGGCCATGGCGCACAGAAGTGCTGCTGCAAGTATCCTCATTGTGGTCAAGTACCTTCCTTCGGTGATGTCTGTATGAAGAGTGCTAGTCCCCTCCCTGTTCCAGGGCCTTATATATTCTCGGCCCCCTCCCGCCGAAGCCCGCCAAGCCCCGCCCAGCAGACGACATCGAGAGTTCGCTGGAAAATCCTCCCCTTGATTCACTGTTTACGCCGGGAGAAAGGGTGGAAAATGGCCCAAAGAGGCAAATAATACGGCACGGCGTTAAATGGTAGGTTTGGCATAGCGGGAAATTAGGAAAAATCGAATATTATTGAGAGCAGCCACGATCGATCCATCCATCCCCCCCCCCCCCCTCCCCCTCCTTCCTTTCTCCCTCTCTCTATCGGCTCCTCCCCGCCTACTTTCTTCTTCTTCCCCTCCTAGTTGGATGACGCCTCGCCCAAGTCATCAGGAGCGTCATCAACCACACAAAGATAATACAGCGCATTCCTTCCTATAACACAGAACAAAATATGTCGAAAACACTCATTCCTCCATAATCATCACGTACACATATACAGTATATACATACAGCACACACACACACACATATACTGTATATATATATATATAATCACACAAACATACACATACACACACACACATACACGATTATGGCAAACACAATACAACTAATACAACAATATCAACACATACGCACGCATTAACACACTAATCCATCCACCCACTCAAACACACAATAAACTAATCACAAACACACACACACACGCAAACGCAAAATAGAAAACTCACACACTCACATAGACTACATTAACCCTTGCATTAAGGGGGGTCACCGGCTTTTTGTTTATCTTTATCTCCTATTCTCTCTTTCCCTGACTTGTATCCATTCGGCCCCATTCAGCCAACTGTTTTGAGACGTTTATCCCCATCCAGGTGTCGATTTCTTCCTGGTGAGCGATAGCGAGCCAGCATTGTATGGAGAAATCCGGCTTTGCCGGAGACATTTTTCTATCGAAAAATGTACAATTTTAGCTTGCTGTCTAAACAAAAATATATATATGCTGGCTCGCTACCGCTCGCCAGGAAAATATTGACACCTGGATGGGGTTAAACGTCTTCAAACAGTAGGCTGAATGGGGCCGAATGTATACAAGCCAAAGAGAGAGGGAGAGAAAGAGAAAAACAGCGAGGTGGGCCCCCTTAACCCACACTTAAACGCACATTCACGCAAACAAGCATCCCCTACCGCACTAGATAACAACAACAACAACAACAACAAAACAACAACAACAACAACCACCCCATCACCACCACCACCACCACAAAGATGGGTGGAGGAAGTGTCTTCATTTCCGTGGCATCACAGAGCCAAACCACGACCGTTTCACCATTTCAACGTCGCTGGGTTTGTGGTAAAGTCACTTATAAAAATTCACGGACCCCCTTATGTGTTCCTTTATGCAATTATAGCTAGGCCTATATGGATTGATTTTTTGATTAAATTTGTTATTAACCCTTTCACGCACAGGAGCCATTTGAGCCTATTCTGGGATACTTTAAAACCTTTGTGACCATCAGGGGTGTTTTGAAATCTTTAGTTTACTTTCTTCAACCTCTGCAGTTGTCTTTGAGTTAGCTATGGCCAGAAAACTAATGTTGGTGAGGTAATTATAAGATTGAGAGAACTGTATTTCTGTTTGCTAATCGGAAACCCTAGCGTCCAAACGTGCGTGAAAGGGTTAAATGAATAGTATACTGTATATAGGTTTGGCATTGATTTATAGAACATTATATTCATAAATTTGTTTCCAGACATATACTTCCATAATTAGAAATAGGTGAGGTCCACGAAATGTTTATGAGTGACTGTACTTGTGGCCGGGTGGTTAAGGGACCCCACCTCGCTCTATTTCTCTTTCTCTCCCTCTCTCTTTGGCTTGTATCCATTCGGCCCCATTCAGCCTACTGTTTTGAGACGTTTACCCCCATCCAGGTGTCAATATTTTCTTGGCGAGCGGTAGCGAGCCAGCATATATATATTGTTATTTTGACAGCAAGCTAAATTTTTACATTTTTCGATAGAAAAAAAAAAGTGTCCGGCGAAGCCGGATTTCTCCATACAATGCTGGCTCGCTATCGCTCGCCAGGAAGAAATCGACACCTGGATGGGGATAAACGTCTTAAAACAGTTGGCTGAATGGATACAAGCCAGGGAAAGAGAGAAAAGGAGAGAAAGATAAAAAAAAAGCCGGTGACCCCCATTAACGTCACGACAAGTCACAACACACAACAGATGGCGATTCAGGCCACTGTAATTACTATCACAGATCCTTGCTAAACTGAAAAGTATAACTTAATAGTTGTCTGACTTAGGGGGATGACCAGCTTTTCTTCTCACTCTGGGTTGTATCCATTCGGCCCAATTCAGCCTACTGTTTTAAGACGATTATCCCCATCCAGGTGTCGATTTATACCTGGCGAGCGATAGCGAACCACCGCATTTTGGATAATGAGTTAGACAACTGGCTAAATTTGTATAATTGTCGATTATAAAATGTCTCCAGCGAAGCCGAATTTCTCCCAAAAATGCTGGCTCGCTATCGCTCGTCAGGAAAAAAATTAACACCTGGATGGGGATAAATATCTTAAAACAGTAGGCTGAGTGGGGCCAAATGGATACAACCAAGAAAGTGAAAAAACAGGCCACCCACCTTAACCCGTTCTTACAACTATATTCTAAATACTATGAGACGATTTAATTCAGTACCGGTATATAAAGGGTTTCCAGCTATTCACAGGCTTCCAACTATCTCACTTAACCCTTTTTACTACCAGTGCCACAGATCTGTCTTAAACTGCGCACAATCGCTTAAATATTGCTAGCATAAAATTAAGAAGTCGCTGGTACAGAAGGGGTCAAAAGAATAAAGACGTCATTTCTAAGCTCTCCCAATAGAAGAGGTGAGGGATGGGGACAGTAATGGCCACATAAACTGACAACTTGGCCTTGTCTTTGAGTTTATTCCCTTCTGTACCGGCTACGTCTTTTGCATTGCTTTTGTGCAGCTTAAGAAGGATCTATGGTAGTAAAAAGGGTTAAGGGAGCTAGTTCGAAGGGTCTTAATTGCTGGAGTCCCTTTCAAAACTGAGTAAAATTGTCTAATAGTAGCCAAAATATAATTAAAAAGACGTCACCGGTTGAGAAGGGTTTAAGAGGGGGCCATTACATATGATAGATTCCATGAGGGTCCTCCTTATCTGTATAACATTGTGTAATAATACTGTATATATATATATATATATATATATATATATATATATATATATATAAGGGGAAAACAGGAAACATGGATTTTGTTATTATAAAGTTACACTTCCTTCGTTTAAAATTCCTCTCTGGTGTCCAAGTCTTGTTATGAGATGCCTGGCGAGAGATAAGGAGAGAGAGGGGGTTCATTAACACTATCTTAACTGTGATCGTACTATTTTATCCTACCATCTTCTCTGTTCACTTCACCACTTTATAACTTGCTGGTCGAGGCTTAACTTTATAATATGCCCTTATCAAGACAAACGGGAATATATATATTATCCATTAATAGTTTACATATATGCATACAGTATATGTAAAGTCAATAATTATCTACATTTAAAATAAGTGAAGATTTTGATGCAATCTATGATATCTAAATTGGCGTACTTTTAGTAAGAAATTTTTTTTTTTTTTTTTCTATGTGATTGAGGGAGGCAAAAGGCATTATTGCCTATAGTTGAAAGAGTGACAGGGCCAAAATCAAGGGACGTTCGAGCCAAAATGCCTGGACACACGGAGTTTGAAGCAATTTAAGTCATAGGAAGAGGGAAAGACTGATTCTGGGAGAGAGTTCCAGAGCTCAGCTGTTGAGTAGAAGAAAGTTTGAGAGTAACGTTTCACTCTTGGGTTGGAGAGTTGCACAGAGTAGGGGTGGGATTGAGTTGCAAGACGGGTACCACGTGCCCTACGTAAAGGAGGTGGTATGCACTGGGATAACTCTGAGGAACACTGATTATTATAGTAGCGATAGAATAGCGAGAGAGATGCAACATTGCGGCGGAGAGAGAGAGACTGCAGAGAGTTGGTGAGTGGACGGGAGTTAACTGTACATATGTATTTTATGGCTTTTCCCGTGCTACAGTATGTTCCTTAAGTAACCTTTTCCTACGACACATTTAAATGTTCCTTTCATTAACTTTTTTTTAAGTAAGAATAGCAGAAATACTTAAATTTATTGTTCAGAAAAATAATGGTACAGAACAATAGAAGCGAACTTTCTTGTAAGATGAAGCCAGGTGACTGTTGCTACCCGGAGAGTGAAGATGGCTCATGTGTCCTTCTATATATTATCAGGGTCATTATAAATACCTGCTGCCAGTTTAAGGCGTATGGGATGATATTGATGATGATGTTCTTTTTAATGTATTTATATATTATACTGTGGATGTGTGTGAATTTTGTGTTTTGTCTGTGTTTGTTCGCTGTTTTGTCTTGTGTTTTGTATTTTCCTGTTCTTGCTCTGTCTTGAGTCGGCCACCCCCAAGAAAATACAAAAACAAAACATAATAATAATAATAATAAAACAGAGGAAAAAAACAAATAAAACAAAAATAGGAACAGTGGGGATTGGGCCTGAGCATATACTGTAGATAGAATAGATAGAATATATTATACTTATTTTTAAACACTTCTCAATTTAAGAAAGTGTACAGACATCGAACACAGACAAGTTCTATTGCCTTGTTTTCAACTTATCGGTAGTTGTGTCTCCATTTTAAGGGAAAATGTATCATACGAGAACAAAACATATATATTCATGCTGCGTCCAATTGTTGTGAATGTTTGTCTTCTTGTATTTAGAGGAGATAAAAAGTTCGAATAATATATATATATACTGTATATATACTGTATATGTGTGTGTGTGTGTTTGTGTGTGTATATATGTGTTTGTATCCCTTTTATTGGGGCAGAGAGGCTGTGTGTAATGCATAAGGAAACTATGTGTATGTGTGTGTAGGAGAGAGAGAGAGACAGAGACAGAGAGAGAGAGAGAGAGAGAGAGAGAGAGAGATA
>JAGKTK010015793.1:0-21881 GCA_018397895.1 Paralithodes camtschaticus
TATTGAACGTTTATTATTTACAGAGATAATCAGGCATAAAACAGGCGTATTAGCACCAAATATGCATGGGAGGTCGAGTGGCACTAGATTTAAACCTCAAACTAGCATTAATGTTCCATGTACAACTTCCCTGCACCCTCTAAACTCTTTTGGTAATGACCTATAATTAGCAAATTAGAATTTTAAGTTATATTATCTGCCTATTTAATAATATGAATTATATGGCCTATGTCAGTAAGTTTTGTTGTCTAAGCATTGTAAACTTACAACCAAAAGTACCATGCTTTCTTTCAAGTACCAATGAGGTTACTACTTATATAATTTTTGGTGTTTTTGTGATTTAAACACTTTTGCGTCTCCTTAGGTCCAGGTGCGTCTCATTTGGGTTTTGTGATAAAAAGGAGACGCATGTCTTATTTGTCTTCTCACTCTTCAATAAGAACAGGTACAACATTTTTGTTGATATTCCTTAAAAATATAAACATTTTGCTATTTATCCCCCCTACTCTCAGTTTCCAATCTATTATAGGCTGGCAGAAGCAACTCTACAACAAAAATAAGTACTGTACCCATTTTTGCGTCTGCATTGGCCATCGTACCCTATGCGTGATTATTATTATTATTATTTTTTTTCGGGCTCTGTCTCGATTTGGCCACCCCAATAAAAAAAAAAAAAAAAAAAAAAATGGGGTATGTGTCAAGAGTATAATTATGTATGTATATATGTCTATTATCTTTGCATTTTGACCCAATTCATCTTTACAGTATTGTATCTGCGTTAAGTCCCTATAACAAGGGCACGCCCTAGCCTTGTTGATCAAAGGAGGTACAGCGTTAAAAATTGCATCATCACCATTTTAAGTAAAATCCATTATATACTTGTAATTTATTTTATTTTATTTGTGTACAGGTCTCGTTCGCATAGCCGTTCACGGTCGAAGATAAGATCCAGGTCACGGTCCAGGTCACGATCCAAGTCAAAGTCTCCCTCCAGATCACGTAGCCGCTCCAAGTCCAGGTGATATATAAAGTAACGTATGTTTTTTTTTTTTTTTTTCTATATTTCAACTACTCCCCCTCGGGCATAGGCTGAGAGCCTGTACATTCCACCGCTCAACACGGTGAAGCCTGTGAGGTCTTGTTCCAGTCTGGGGAGTGAGACATGTGAAGCATCCATTCATGGCTCGAAGCAGCTCCATCTCTGAAGCGGCTGGTTGCTTCGTTCAAGTGATTCACTGTCTCACCCTCCAGACTCAGACCCTCACTCTCAGAACGCCACCTATTGAGCAATGAACTCACTAGGCATTGTCCCCCTGTAACATATTTTGAATATGGGAATATTCATACAGTGTTATTTAATCAGGGAACAATGAGGGTATTTTTTTGGCATTTCGGTGGGCTTTGTGGTAATGCACTGAAACTAGGCACAGCACAAATTCAATCCCAATAATATCTTCCCATTGACATATCGGGATTTGAACCCGGGTCCATTGGATTACCAATCCAGTGGCATGACTACTCCACCACACCTCCCCTCACCTAATTGTAGTATACAGGATTTGAGCCTAAGCTCGTGTTGTCCTGTCTCTCTCTCTACATTTATACAATTTTGCTTTAAAAGTTTGGATATTTCTTGCTCCCACCACCTCCCCATCCAACTTATTCCAACAATCAATGCTTCTATACGGGAAGCTGAACTTTCTTACATCAGACTTACATACAACTTTCCTCAACTTACATGCATGACCCCTGGTTCTTCCCTCGTCCCTCACCACAAAATCTCCCTTATCGATCTTCTCAAAACCTTTCACACACTTAAACATCATGATCATGTCACCTCTCTCTCTCCTCTCCCTCAGCGTTGGCAGCTTTAGCCTCTCCAATCTCTCCTCATATGGCAGGTCTCTAAGGCTAGCTATCATCTTAGTGGCAACTCTCTGAACTCTTTCCATTTTTTTATTATGTTTTATAAGGTGTGGAGACCACACCACTGCTGCATACTCCAGTCTTGGTCGTATTATTGTTCCTATTATTTTTGCTAACATCTCTTCATCTAAATAATTCAGAGCTATTCTCATGTTAGTCAACACTGCATAGGTTTCACCAGTTATTTTATTTATATGCTGTTTAGGTGACAAGCTGTCTGCCATAACTACCCCTAGGTCTTTTGCTTTCCCAGCTTTACTAATTATTTCATCTCCTATTTTATATTCCCAAGAAGGTCTATATTTACTTTTTCCCATCTCAAGAACCTGACACTTACTCGTGTTGAATTCCATTTTCCAAGTTTGACTCCACTCATATAATTTATCTAGGTCTCTCTGTAATTCTTCACAACTACTCCTACCTGTAATATGCTTCATTAATTTTGCATCATCAGCAAACATAGATATATATGAGCCTATTCCCATTTGAAGGTCGTTGATGAAAACCAAAAACATGATTGGGGCCAACACCGATCCTTGAGGCACTCCGCTTTTTACCCTTTTCCACGAGGAGAACTTTCCTTTTATTACTGTTCGCATTTCCCTCCCAATTAAATAGTTTTCCATCCACTTTAATAACACTCCCTCAACCCGTTCCACAGTCCTGAGCTTCCACAACAATCTCTTATGAGGCACCTTATCAAATGCCTTCTTGAAATCTAAGTAAATACAATCTACCCACCCCTCCCTCCCTTGTACAATGTCAATTACCCTATCATAGTAACTCAACAAATGTGTGGTATACGAATGACCTTTTCTGAACCCGAACTGCTTGCTTGAAATTATTTCCCTCTCCTCCAACATACCCACCCATCTTTTTCTAATAATCTTTTCATAAAGCTTGCATATAACACTCGTTAAGGATACCGGTCGATAATTTAGCGGGTCTTCTTTATTTCCACTTTTATATATTGGAGTTATATTTGCTTGTTTCCATTCTAAGGGAAGTTCCCCCTTGTTTAATGAGTGTTGAACAATATTAAAAATAGATCTCACTAGTTGTTCAGAACAGTCTCTTAATACCCATCCAGCAATGTTATCTGGGCCCATAGATTTTCTCACGTCCAATTCTTCCAACAATGATTTTAGTTCATCCTGGTTGACTTCTATCGACTCTAGTCCCTGTATCTCGTTCAATTCCACCACAGGTTCTACATAGTCATCCTCCTCCACAAACACGGATATTAATGTATCATTCATAATTTCACACATACCCACTGTGTCTTCATATAATTGACCCTCTACCCTATCTATATATCTATCTATTGCCTGATGCCGTGATCCCCGAAGGGGTGGCCACGAACGAACTGCCCCCATGCACCTCTGTCACCAGTCAGTCGACGCCCCTCCCCCCAACAAGCACCGCCTTCGTTCATGTACTTCCTCACTCCATCCTTCCACCTCTCATTCGGTCTACCTCTCCCTCTCTGTCCCTCCACCTCACTCTCGTACACCCTCTTAGTCATTCTCTCGCTTTCCATACATTCCATATGGCCGAACCATCTCAAGTTGTTCCTTTTCACACTTTCCAGCACATCTACCTCCACACCACACCTCCTTCTTACTTCCTCATTTGTCTGTCTATCCCTCCATGTAACTCCGCACGCACTCCTTAAGTAATTAATTTCCACTGCTCTCACTCTTGGTCTGAGTCTCTCAACCAACGTCCATGCTTCGCTTCCGTAAGTCAGTGTCGGAATTACCACACTGTCATGCAAGGACTTCTTCACTTCCATACTGACCACCCTATTTCTTGTTACTGCTTTTAGCGTTCCTACAACCCTCTTCCCCTGTTGTACCCTCTCCCGCACTTCTTCATCCATAGTCCCATCTTTACTCAACACACTGACCAGATACTTAAAAGACCCTCTACCCTAAGCTTTGTTATTTTGTCCTTTATTTTTGTTTTGCCGTTGATATAACTATAGAACAGTTTGGGTTCTTTATTACATTTGTTTACTATATCTTTTTCAACGTTCTTTTATATATGTATGTATGTATGTATGTACAGTATGTACTCAGGCTCATACTCCACCAGGATGATCTGCAGAAGGTCTTGGCACACTGGAGACCCCAAATGGGCTTGGGTCTCTGGGTATTTCTTTTGGATGACCTACTGTAGATATGCATATCTACATATCTATGGAAAAGGACTTTGGCAAAGCACTACTAATGATATGGATGTCGGACTTGCACAATCAATTCTCTGTCAGACACAAAATATTAAGCTTGAATTCAGCTAAGGTCTTATATATATGATCCATCTTGTTACAAATGTTTAGCTGACTCCGGGGAAGTGTTAGAAGTTTTATTAATTGATGAAGTTTGGGTTTTTGATTAATCGCTTTCGCTGGGAATTCGTAATCAAACAGTGCCTACTAGATGCAAAGTTAGCAACTGACTCAGCTGACAGTGGATGACCAGAGCCAGTCTCCCCATACCTTGAGGAAGAGCAATTTACACACTTAGGCGAGTGCTTATTAGTGCAGTCCTCGAATTTGTGGCCACCGGCACAAAAAACATGTGGGTTCATCAAGCTTTACAATTGTCAGTATTGTGCCCAAAGCCTTGGCAGTGATGCCATTGGCTAAGCCAGAATCTATCATAAGCACAATATCTTCTGAGTCCAACATAAACATAGTTGTGTTCATGGACAGTAGCAGAACGTATCTCTGGGGAAATCTTTATTACTGCCAACTTGTTGTCTTGTTTTAGTGAAAAGCATCTTGAATTCATGACTATCGTCTATCAGAGACTTTATCCTTCGATTCTTAATGGTGATACTGGAGAGGATCTCATCGTCTTCCATTGAAGTGGAAATTCCTGTTAAGGTAATTTTTTGGGGAGCAATTTGGGGGGCTTTGAAACACTATAGCCACTGTTATCACCGAGGGACAACCGAATTGCCTCACGTGGGATTGGACTTTGCAGTCTGATCTTAAATCAAAGAACCTGACAAGTGAGGCAGCTCTTAACAGGGCTGCCTGGAATGCTGCCATTAGGACGTGAGACCAGAACTGCATTTTGTGTGGAGCACTCTGTCTCTAAATTTGTGTATGTATGTATGTACTGGCCTTGCTCTTAGCTATTTCAGATAGGAACTTCACCGCTACTGCTTCTGACTCAGTCTTTGAATAACGGTCAACAGGTACGGAGTCAAGTTCACAATGTTCTTGGCTCTCTGAGGGGTTGTTTGAGTAGGTGATTCAGTGGTAGGCTTCACAATAAGGACTTGCTGGTTTGGGACCAACCTGGGCTTGCCCTGATATATTACTTTGACAGCGCCCTTGGGTGGTTCTTTTTGGTGCTCACCATAGTCTCACAAAGCATGTTAGCAAAAGAGGACACATTAGTACTGCTCAACTTCTTCTCAAGTTCCCCCAGTCTCAACACATATTCTCAACTGTCGCCGACACGATGCCGATCTCCATAGTCAGCGATCATGCCAGATTCGCCAAACCATCAACTATCTCTGCGGTTAGCGATTCTTAAAGTCGCCAGATCACCACTCAGCCTCAAGGAGGCCTCGGCCATTGCTAAGCAACCAACACAGAACCACCTTTATGGCTTTTGATGACGGTTGGGTACTCGGTGCTCTCTATGCCAGCGGACTCACTGTGAAACCAGCCACCACAGGAACCAGCTCAGTTCAGTCCCTTGTTAGAGACTTTCTTGGTACATTTAGGACAGTTGGCACTCATTTTTCTTTAAATATCATTTAGATGTGACCATATGAATAATGTAAGCAAGGGGTGGATACTGAACAGATCGACATCATCCTAAGAGAACCGCTATCTAAGTTCTCATAGCAACATAGTCTGAAACAGTGACTGTAAAGTGAGTGGTAACTTAATATACTGTAAGATGGGTTTAGTCTCCACAAAGTAGATGTCTAGCAAAACTACAGACAATCTTGACAGAAAGAAATGCAGCTACTCTACAACCAACCACATATACACACCAGCTCTACCATTCACACCATGTTCAGTTGTTAAGCTGAGTAGGAGTTATAAGAATCTCCATCAAAATGGTAAATAGATACCAGCCATCCTTTATATACAGGTAAACTTCCATTACTCAAAGCCAAGAGTAACTCGCTATCCGCTAAGGGACCTACGTCTCCTGCCTGTACACACGTACTTGACTAATCGCTACTTCCATCTTTATAAATTTCAAAGTTTAACAAGTTTTTAATCTCCAGGAAAGCAGTTGATCCCCAGAACTCAAAGTAAGAGGAGCTTGGAAAGAGAAAATAATGAAGTTAGTGTAAGGTGTGTAAGAGTACAGTCTGGTCTCGATATACACGGTTAATTCGTACAGTACAGTACCTTATTTATTAGTGGCCCCTCCATCATTGATGATTATGCCTATTACATAAGGCTACCTCTTCAAACGCCCATAAGTGCAGTTTGAAACTACCGCCGCAGAGCTCAGAGGAACCTTCATCATAAGCACACGCTAAATCACTCATGGTTCGTCTTTATGATTGAGTTCTCACTACGAAAAAACTTCGTAGCAAATAAAAAATAAAAATAAAATAAGAATAACTATTCATAAGGTTTCCATATTCCGTGGATGTACTTCTGTGGATTCTTGGACCAGACGCTGGCTAGCGCATCTATCCACCTTCCTTGCTCTGCGTTCACCCCACCCAAACGTGTCCCCCACAGTGCTCCGCTTTGATTCCGCATTCTTGCGTCCCTAGTGAGTTTTTTCTCATTTGTTTACTCTGGGATGTCTTGAGTAAGGTTAGGATTAGCGTAGCAGGGGTGTCATGGGTGGTTTTCTCGCAGAACAAGTGTATTTTGGGTCGTTTTTGTTGGGGCGTCTATTTCGGACGGACTCTCGTGGCCGAGTTGAGGACGCTCTGAAACTGTTTTTCGTGTTTAGCCATCTTTAGTCCTAGCTTGTTAGGAGGCTTTAACTACGCGATGTCGGGCTTCTAGCTATCTTTCTGATGGAGTAGCCTATGTTATTTGTACTGACGTTCCTGGTGTATTTTTCTTCACTTAGTGGAGTTCTTTCTGGGTCCCGAGTCAGTGTTACCCTTACCTGGGTGTTTTCTACGATTTTGATGTGGCGGCTGTTCCAGTTTTGGTGGGATGGAGTGCTTTTCGATGGTGTTTCGACGTCATTAAGTGTTTTTCCGTTTTCACCAGGCCTAGCCAGCCACTCGTAATTTTTTTCACATATGCAAGTGTTTTCATTGTTTATTATAATAAAAATGTATTCATGTGCCATGTGTGTCCTGGATTAGTTGTGATTGGCTGATCCAGGAGCTTCGGACTGTGGGTCTGATTATGTTGATCAGACTGCGTTCTGTTTGGTGTGGGTTGCCTTTCCGGCGGTTTTTCTCGATTGCTCCGAGAAAGCCGTTTTGTTTACCGAGTTTTAGTCAGGATGGCTAAAATAAGTAAGTTACCCCGGCGAGTTTGGTAGCTTGAGGGCTCATCAGAAACTGCGTTTTCTGTGGTCGAGCCTGTGATCAGGATTCCTGTGTTATTCCTGGCGAGGTGGGCTCCACACATTTATCTAGGTGATCATGCTGACACCTGTTGGATATGGTTTTCTCGGCTTTTCAAAGCCATTGAAACAATGCTGTCTGTTTGTTTGGTCTTTCCCTCCCGGCGACCTTTTTACAAAGAGGTCTGGGGCAGGTACGATTGGTTTGACATTGCATATAAAACCCGGCGGTTGTACCTTCGGGTGGTTATATTAACGGATTTGCAATTCGCGATAATTTGCCAAACAATTGATTGATACAATAGGGTATCACGGCCTTTAAGACGGCGATCGATGAGGGCTTCTGGGAGAAGCCGGATTAGAGATTAAGATAGGCTTAGACTTTTTAATGGGATAAAAAGATGCCTGAATCTTACTAGTGTTTCACTTCCTGTGTTATTCCCGGCGAGGTGGGCTCCACACATTTATCTAGGTGATCATGCTGACACCTGTTGGATATGGTTTTCTCGGCTTTTCAAAGCCATTGAAACAATGCTGTTTGTTTGTTTGGTCTTTCCCTCCCGGCGACCTTTTTACAAAGAGGTCTGGGGCAGGTACAATTGGTTTGACATTGCATATAAAACCCGGCGGTTGCACCTTCGGGTGCAATTCGCGATAATTTGCCAAACAATTGATTGATACAATAGGGTATCACGGCCTTCAAGACGGCGATCTATGAGGGCTTCTGGGAGAAGCCGGATTAGAGATTAAGATAGGCTTAGACTTTTTATGGGATAAAAAGATGCCTGAATCTTACTAGTGTTTCAAGTGTAAAGGGATACTTGAAGGACTTCATCTTTAATAAAGATATGCTTCATCTTTATGAGGATTCAGAAGATATGCTTAAATCTTTTGGACAGGTAAAGATATGCTGAAATCTTTAATATGAAACTAAAGGAAAACGAAAAGTAGTGGTGGAGTGCTACGGTTCGTCGACCGGCGGTTTTGTGGCACATGTTTTGTACCATTTTGGGGCAACCTTATGAGCATTAATTCCTGGAAATTTCTCTTTCCAGGGCGGAGTACCGGCGTGGCGCCAGGTGCCCAGGTAGTTCCCGGGGGCCGGGTAGTTTTCCCCCAGTCTCTGTCATGTCGGCACTTGACCCTCTCATTGCTTTATGTTCAACGCCGTTATGCTCAGGTATCCCTATTTTTGCTCACAAGCTCTGCATTAAATGTGTTAATCGGTCACGGGGGATATGGGTGACAAAGAATTGCACTATTTGTAACCTCTTAAGTGTTAAAGTTCTAATTCAGAAAGATAATACTGCGGCGGTGGCTTTACAAGAAGTGAAACAACTTCTCGCTACTTACTCACCGGATGTAGCACATAAAGCATTGCAATGTGATAACCTTGAGCTATGGGAGCTTTTAATTATCAAACATACCCCCCTCAGTATAAAATACGTGCACGTAAGACCTCAGAGACTGGGCGGGGACAGGTTGCCACACCCTCCCCCGGCAAGTCTAAGAGGCCTCGCTCACCATCACCTTTGGCAACGGAGACGAGGTCCACATCAAGGTCACCACTGAGGAAGCAGGTGACAGGTTCGGGCCACTCTGCTTCACCTTCAAAGAAGAAGAAAAAGGAAGCGAGTGGGGGATCTAAAGACATTACTAGTTGTTGTTGTTGTTGTTGTTCCCCAGGCTGTCTGGCCGAACAGCCCCAAGGTCTCGAGCAAGGCCAAGGCCATAAACGAGCGCCCCCACAAAATCCTCCCTGCTTACCACTAACAAAGCCCGGGTGACCGAAGCCACTCCAAGGCAGGGAGCTAAGGAGGGTGCGGAAACGCCCGAGAAACCAAAGCCCCACCCAAGGCCCTGTGCCCCTCTGCAATTATGAAGGGAAAGTTGAGGGGTAAGGGGAAAATGTGACGCTTTGGCTCCCAATCTGCCAACTTCTAGGTTGGCAGTAGGGAGGTCAATCCATGGAAAAGACGCCGCCACTTGAGATCTAGAAGATATATAAGTAAAAGGAACAGTCAGAGTAAGCTATGGGTATGGCAGAGATCGCTCAGTTCTCACTCGGATAGACCAGCCCATCACCACATGACTAGAACCCAATCCTCTCAGCATCAGCTAGGAAAGGCCCTAGAAAGCCGCCTTTGGCGGGGGGATCTATCTATCTATTTCAACTCCTTTCGGGGTTGGGCACCCGCCTTTACTAGACATTACTAGTACTAAGCATAAGTCGAGTAAGAGTCACAAATCATCCAAAAGGGATCCTCCGGCGAGAAAGGACTCACGGCTGTCGCCGAAGCCTGGTACCCCGCTTTCTGCCTCTACCCCCACCAAGTCTAACGTCCAATCTGACAGGTCGGGGGTGGAGTCAGAGAATGTGGTGGAGGATGCCCCGGCGGACATTTCAGTACCTGATATTCATGCTTTTTTCTACCAGGTCACGTGTGTCAGCCTCAGATTTAGAAGTGTCTTACAGAAACTATAAACCTCTAGGGGGCTCGGGTGAGGGCTCTCAATCGGAGAGTATACCAAGCTCGCAAGCGAATGACAGCCACAGCCAAGGTGTATGGCGATACTCACAGTCCTGGCAGGACAGAACACATCCCTTTGTGACTCAAGTAGTCGCTGACGTCCACCGGGATGCCGATGTACCATCTTCTATCCCAGATTTAACATGGCAGCATGTGGAGGTCCCGACTTCGGCGGGATCTTCCCATGATAGGCCAGACTTAACGGATGAAGAACAACGATCTCTGGTCTCAGAGATGGAGGTTGAAGAGTCCAGTCACCTTCTAGACGACTCTCAGGGTACTGTCGAATCTCCACGGAGTTCGTCATCGGCTAGGTATGTAACGGCAGAAGAGATTGATGGATTACTATTGAATGCACTTAATAGGTTCTTTGGCCCTACGCCAGAAACTCCTACAGTTGGTACGGGAGCTCCTGCGACGTCGACGAATGTGCGACCTCAGGCTACATCCATTGCTTTAGCTAAAATACCTAACCCCCCTCTTGTGTCAGATCCAATTTCCAATGTGCCAGGCACAGCAGCTCTCACTACTTCTAATGTGCGAGTCATATCAGACATAACTCCCCCTCCTTTAGACAAGCCGCCAGTCAAAAAAGGAGCTATGCCTCTTTTATACGGGCCTGATGAATCATGGGTAGCAATGTTACCAACTAAGCCAGAGGCAGCACAAGCTACTATTTCGGGGGAGCTCCCTGTACCACATGAGTGGGTAATCCAAGGTAATAAGTCTAGAAAACTCAGAGCTTTGGATAGTCAAGGAAATGTTTTGGATGTTCATATTAAGGCCATTACAAGTTATTATAACCATGACTTTTTTGTGTATGCATCAACACCAGCCCTACCCCCTGCCTCAGCTTCAAAGCTATTTTCTGACTGGACTAAGAATGATAGCTTTAACGACGTCAAGGCACTTTCTGCTTTGATGCCGGAGTTGGATATGTTTCCGATCACAGACTCAGCCTCTAATCCAGTCTTGCAGATGGGGCAGTTGGGTATGGGACCTTGGGTGGAATGGGAAACAGAGGCTCAAAATTTTGCAACTACTTTCACGTCAAAATCTTCCCACCAAAACCTCAAGAACACCATTCTTGGTTCTCTCTTCCGGTTTTTAGTGCCGGCGGAGTTCCCTCTGCTTTGTTTGATTTCTTGGCTGCCCCTAAAATCAATTTGTGCGAATTAAAAGATCCTTTTAGCACGCCTTCCCCAGCTCACCTAGACCGCGAGTTTAGGTTAAGAGGAAAAGCGTTTAGACTGTTTTCGCAATATATTGTTACCCAGCAAGTAACAAAGTCTCTGTTACGCTCTTCTAAGGCAATAGAAGCCGCGGAAGTCAAGAAAGCCATTGAACTTTCCCGGCGCTTGCTTCTCCAGACTTCCATACAGTCTTTAGGAGATATTCTGACGGCCTTATTAGAGGCAGTTCGAGCAAGGCAGGATCTGAGGATATTCTTAGTGAAGAAACTTCCTGACCGTATTGCAAGCCAAGTAGTTCTGTCTCCAGTTCTAACTCCTTCTTTGATTTCACCAGCAGTTTGGAAGACTGTTTTCAATATGGCACAAGCATTTCAAACAAAGTCCCTCTCAACCTAAGAAACCTACCTTCACTTTCCCTAAACCCAAACCAGTTTCGAAAGCTCAAACTAGGGGGTCTAAGCCTTTTCATCAGCCAAAGTCCCCTTCCACCCAGGGTCAGGCTCAGTTCAGGTATAAACAGGGTAATTTCTCAGGTAAAGGCCACAAGTTTCACCAACGACCAGGTCAGGGACCGCCTCCAGCCAAACCCGGCCAGTCGTCCAAGGGTACACCTCCACCAGCAAAAAACTAAGGTCTCTCTCACTCCCGGGGCCAGTCCAAGGCGTGTTGGAAAAGAGGGTAGTCCAGCCGGCGAACCCCAGTCTGCTAACTGGGTCCTTCCAGGCGTGTCATCAGGCATGGCCATTAAGAACATGGGCGAGGACTGTGGTACGCAAAGGCATCACTTGGCAGTGGCTCCGGCGACCTCGCTTACGTCAGCCAACAAAGGCCAATCGTGTTTCTTTAGAGGTGGAGTCACTAGTTCAGGAGATGATTACCAAGAGTGTCATTATCCCCGTCCCCCCGACTTACCCGGTGTTTACATCCAAACTAGTTCTAGTACCAAAAAGGGACAGTATTCAGATGAGACCGATCGTAGACCTGTCTTATTTGAATCTCCACATTCACAATGTGTCCTTCAGGATGCTGACAGTGAATCAAATCAGGCTAACACTTCCGCCGGGAGGGTGGATGTGTTCATTAGACCTGACAGACGTGTATTGGCATGTCCCGGTAAACAAGAGATTTAAAAAATTTCTGGCTTTACGAATAATGCATCAGACTTATGTCTTTCAAAGGATGCCGTTTGGGTTGAACCTAGCGCCACGCATATTCACAAAATTAGTCCGGCAAGCCCTGATGCCCATTTTAGAACAAGGGATCAGGATCTTGTGGTATCTGGACGACTGGCTGGTGGTGGCAGAGACAGAAAAGTTGTGCAACACTCATGTCAACATTACGTTAAACCATGTCAAATCTCTAGGATTCAAGGTCAACTTGGTAAAGTCAAGCCTTGTTCCCTCACGAGTAATTCAGTGGATAGGGCTGGTCTGGGACACAGCATCTCTCACTCAGATCTCTTCTGACTTGAAATCTCTTGTTTACCGGGACATGCCAATACGCGTCTGTCAGGTCTAATGAACACATCCACCCTCCCGGCGGAAGTGTTAGCCTACCCTAACCGAAAACAAAAATAACCGAAAACAAAGATTATGAAATACCGGTACGCAGAAATAGGCCACCAGCGGTAATAGCCTAACTGAAAATTTAAAAATTTAAGTACGCAGAAATAGGCCACCAGGGATGATAGCCTAGACTAACCAAAAACAAAAATAACCGAAAACAAAAATTATGATATACCGGTACGCAGAAATAGGCCACCAGCGGTGATAGCCTAACTGAAAATTTAAAAATTGAAGTACACAAAAATAGGCCACCAGGGATGATAGCCTAGACTAACCAAAAACAAAAATAACCTAACTTTAAACAAATATATATATATATATATATATATAACAGAATATGTAACTAAATATACAATTCACCAAATAGAGATTATATAAAAATAAAGTGTGACTGCACACAAGGGGTTAATATACTGTGTCAACAGATGGACCTGGTGTCGCTGTAGCCTAGTAAAGCAGTAGCCTACTCTTTTTAGATAAAAAAGTGTATCAGTCAAAGGTTACTACAAGATCNAAATAGGCCACCAGGGATGATAGCCTAGACTAACCAAAAACAAAAATAACCTAACTTTAAACAAATATATATATATATATATATATATATAACAGAATATGTAACTAAATATACAATTCACCAAATAGAGATTATATAAAAATAAAGTGTGACTGCACACAAGGGGTTAATATACTGTGTCAACAGATGAACCTGGTGTCGCTGTAGCCTAGTAAAGCAGTAGCCTACTCTTTTTAGATAAAAATGTGTATCAGTCAAAGGTTACTACAAGATCGTGCAAGCAACAACTAAGATTACAGATATATATATACAGTAGCTACAGTAGGATACTAAATACAATATCTACAAGAGTTAATAATAAAAAAAAAACAGATTGGCTGCTATAGGCTAGGCTAGGGTTAGGTTAAAAGCTTGGCAGATTGAGTTAGGCTAGGTTAGTTTGTACAAATACCACCCTTAGCTTAAAGTAAAATCAGTCTGAGGAGAAAAAGTCAAGAATATATCTAGGGGGAAAAGATAAATGAATGCACTTAGATTTGGTACAAAATTGGCTGGAATTTAATATGTATAATCCCCCCAAAAAAGTTTGTTTACAAAATGGCGTCGGCGTTAGTCCCTGTAGGCAGGTTAGTTAGTAAACAATATTGTTTATTAGCAAATTAATATGCAAAGCTTTACTTGCATACAAGGCAGTTAAATAGATACTTACTACAGTAGGTAATGGGTAAAATTAGGGGCTACGATTTGATATAAAATAGTAAGAGAGCGTTTGTTTACAAAACAAAACAATAGATGGCGCTAGTGGCGCCCTGTCCGAGCAGGAGTCTTGTGATAAACACAAAGTTTATCAGTCAATACACGGCGAAATATCGTGCAGTGTTACTTACTAAGCTACAGGATGGTTAAACGTGCTCTTAACCACCTTTCATGCACAAGAATGAAGAGGATGAGTAGTTAATACTCAAATTATGATCGATATCGTGAGAGCGTTGACAGAGCGTCTGCAGCGTCTGGCGGTAGCGAGCGGTCTGAGAGAGAGAGAGAGAGAGAGAGAGAGGTGGGTCTAACAGGGGATCATTCAATAAGGTAGCATAACTAAAGTGAACATAAGAACAAAATAACACAATCACAAATGAACACAAGGCAACACAGGAAGAACACACAGGAAGGAAGGAACTACTACTACTAGTACTACTAAGGTTGTGTTCGCCACTCCCCTAGCAGCACTGAGGAGCGCGTCGCCCGTCGTTGTGGGTTGTGTTTTGGTGCACCAGACTGTTTGAAGAGACAACCCGCTCCCTTGCTAAGATGGGCTCGTCTGGCACTTTTTGCAGTTCGACATCGAGGGCTCTCTTGAAGTTGTCTAAAGAGACGCCCTTCATGTCTCTTACTCGCCGTGGGAGTTTGTTGAAGAGACGTGGAGAATAACTAAGGTGAACACAAGGAGAACACAGAATACAAGATGAACACACAGGAAGGAAGGTAAGATATATAAGGTGAACACAAGGAGAACACAGAACACAAGGAGAACACAGAACACAAGATGAACACACAGGAAGGAAGGTAATATATATAAGGTGAACACAAGAACACAAGAACACACATAAAGGAAGATAGGATAGCTAAGGAGAACACAAGGAGAACACAGAATACAAGATGAACACACAGGAAGGAAGGTAGGATAACTAAGCTGAACACAAGAACACAAACAGAACACAAGAAGAACGCAGAACACAAGAACAGAAAGGAAGACAGGATAACTAAACTGAACACAAACCTACTAAGCTCTACTGATTTAAATACCAAAGCCCAAACATCCTACTGTATTATGTATGTCTGTGTGTCTTTGATGAGAGAGAGAGAGAGAGAGAGAGAGAGACTGCAGTACATGGGTGTGTGTATTATATATGTGTGTGTGTGTGTGTGTGTGTGTGTGTGTGTGTGAGAAAGAGATAGATATATAAATAGATAGATAGAGATAGAGAGATAGAGAGAGAGACTGCAGTACATGGGTGTGTGTATGATATATGTGTGTGTGTGTGTGGTTTTTGTGTGTGTGTGTGTGTGTTTGTGTGTGTGTGTGTGTGTGTGTGTGTGAGAGAAAGAGATAGATAGATAAATAGATAAATAGCGAGAGAGAGAGAAAGAGAGAGAGAGAGAGAGAGCCAGCGCCAGCCTAGGGGAACCAATAGAAGAAAAAGGGTTCAATATGACGACAGAACACACTACAAGTTACAAGTGACTCAATACACCACACACGACAATACATAACGCAACACAACACACTACACCACACAACACAACAGCATACCATACAACACAACACAACACAACACACTACAAGCTACACAACACAATACATCATACAACACAAATAACACAACACAATATATCATACAACACACAATACACTATACAACACAACACACTACAAGTTACACAACACAACAATACACCGTACAACACAACAAAATAATCACCCCCCCCCCCCTGGAGGCTGACTCAGGGCTACCCACCCACACAGCTGACTGGGGAGGGGAGGGATGGGGGGGGAGGGGAAGGTGGTTTTAGAGAGAGAGAGAGAGAGAGAGGGAGGGAGGGGGGAGGGGGAGGGAGAAGAGGTGTCCAATATATAGACCAACGAGTTTGCAGCGTTGGGGAAAATGAAAACACCTAAAAATAGGAAAGAAAACAAAAAATACAACTCGATGTTTCGATATATTTTTCGGTTCCATGTCATCTCAACCAGTAGACCATCTCAACCAGTAGCTCTCAACCAGTGCCAAATTAACCCAGACCAACCAAACCAGTGCCAAAATATAGTACTAACCTAACCTAACCTAACCGTATTGGTTAATTTGGTACTGGTTGAAATGGTCTACTGGTTGAGTTGACCGGTCACCATATTTTTCTTTAAGACTGTAATATATTTTAGACGATGGCTCTTGTGGTGGTATATTTAATCTTATAACAATTGACAGATCGCAAGTTCCGGCCTGGCCTATGTAAAAAGTTGGATTTTTTTACATCGACATTTGTAATATGTGGAAGGAGACAAAATGTGAAGCTGCCTGTAACGATTGCGGGGGCGGGCCGGCACCCTCAAATTGAAAGAGTGACTGAGTCAAATTTAAGTTACGGTACGTTAGAGTCAAAATGTCTGGACACCTGGAGTTTGAAAGAGCTTAAGGGGAGGTTTTTAGTTAGTTCCCTAGACTTCCATCAATCTTAAATTTACATCCCCTAGACCCCCTTTCAAAATAAATGTGTACATTTTTCGGTAGAAAAATTTCCAGGCCGAAGGCCGGTTCCTCTTAAATTACAGGCTCGCTATCGCTCGCCAGGAAAAAATAGACACCTAAATGGCACGAAAGGTCTTAAAATTGACATAAATGGGTGAAAGTTCTTAAAATCGCCAAACTAATGGGGCGAACGTCTTAAAATCTCAAAAGCAATGGGGCTAAACATGAGTGAGAAAGGGGTCAAGAAAAAAATCCCTCAAGTGGAAATCTCTCCTCAAGTCGGAGGACCAATCAAACAAACAAACAAGAAAACAACATGAAAAGCAATTACAAAAAGTAAGTAAATTTGAAAATTAAATATATACAGGGCAAAAAAAAATTTGCTTTGTGTGGGGAAAAAAAAAATAAAAAAAATAAAAAAAATCAATTAAAAAAAAAAGTGAGTAAATTGAACATTAAATATATACGGTACATCCATAAATAAATACATAAACAATGCACACTCAATGTTTCCATCATGATTTTTGTTTGCATTATTAATTTCATTTTGTATTTTTGACATCACGTATTGAAAATAATGGCTTTTTTGTCTCGTTGTGGATTTTAGTGGGCTGTATTTCAACTGAGGGTAAATTCAATGTTTTAGCCCATGATTTATCGATACTTAAGGGGAGATTTCCACCTGGAGGATTTTTTTCTGAACCTCTTTCTCCCTCATGTTTAGCCCCATTGCTTGTGAGATTTATTAAAGACGCTTGCCCCATTAGTTTGGCGATTTTAAGAACCCTCGCCCCATTTCTGTCAATTTTAAGACCATTCGTGCCATTTAGGTGTCGTTTTTTTCCTGGCGAGCGATAGCGTAATTTAGCTGTAATTTAAGGGGAACCGGCCGCATATTTCCGAAGTCGAACTAGTATATATCATAGGGGAAATTAGGACCAATCAGACGCCGCAGTGGCAGTGACGTCACCCACAAGGGGAGGAGCCAGTCTGTCTGTCTCTCTCTCTCTCTCTCTCTCTTTCTCTCTCTGGGTGAGGAGCCTGTCTGCCTCTCGTTTGTTTATCTCTCTCTCTCTGGTAAATAGAAGAAGTAAGTCACCTAGTATAACAAGTTATCAATATTTATTCGCATAGTATCTGTCTAGATTAAATAAGCATCCAGAGTACAATATGTTATTCCCATTTATTATGGTTTTACTTGAAAAGCAATGAGTAAACAATGAAAATTTTGCGATTCTGGCATCTTTCGTCCCAAGATTTGAGGAGGAGGGTATTGCCAGTTCTCCTTAGACAGTTAAATTGTTTCAAATAGTTCCTGTTTTATTTATCATTATCATTTAAATTTACATTCATGCACAACATAAATAAACTATAAATGGTCACTTTTCACTCTCTCTCTCTCTTCGCATATGTAATGATCTCATTCCATAATATTATGTATGTAGGCCTACAGATGTATGTATGTATACACTCAGGTATGTATACCCCATAGCTGGGGGTGGCTGAATCGAGACATAGACTAAGGGAATAAGTAAAGATCAATGATAGGAGAGAAAGTGATAGATTGATATGAAGGGAATAACAAAATTCACAATTATATCTCATCGTACATCTGGAATCACAGTCCAACCTTACAGGTGAGTGTAACCTTTATGCCAAATGTCTCACTGCATATCGTATGGTTTCTTTATGTTCAGCGCCTTTCACGATAAAAATCGTTAATATTAGAGAACAGGCTGATTGAACTCATTGTTTTTTTGCTTAAAATCATTATTTGTTGTGTTCCCAGTGTTTTGATCAGGATTATTTGTAACATTGTGCTTTATTTAAAAATGACATATTATATTGGCTTAAAGTACCGAGGGCGGTACAATATTGTACCGCCCTGGATATAATGGGGTTAAGAGGTGTTCAAGTAGCCCTAACCACTACTGTACTTATATAAATATTCATTAACATTGTCACATCATAACATATCGACTACAATAAAAGTAATATTTAGCAAAATATAGAAATAGCTGTCATACATAAGAATAAAAGAAAATGGGAGTCTACAGAAAGTCGATTGGCTAACACGTATCGTATAATTATATAGCCTACTAATTAGCCTTTGGCTCTACCTTATGCACTTAAACCATTAACTATTTCATAACATTTGATGCTTAATATATTTTGTACTATCTGATAATGTTAATGTGTTAATGACATTTAAAATAAAGTAATGTATAGGCTATGTATATACTATATATATAACCCTTTAGATATATGAGTGACTTAAGTTCTTTCTTGAAATTATCAGCACAGGTTAACTGCTTAAGTGTCACAGGAATCAATATAGTTCGCCAGTGAAATAATATTGTGCCTTCTAAAATTGTCAGGGAATTTCTGTCCATGGCTGTGCAATACGCGTAATACGGTAGGCTACTCTTATTTACTCATAACCATAACATAGCACAATCATAATGTATCCTTAATGTAGTTAATATTTGAAATAACTTGTTATACTAGGTGACTTACTTCTTCTATTTACCAGAGAGAGAGAGAGAAAAACCAAAGAGAGGCAGGCAGGCTCCTCACCCAGAGAGAGAGAGAGAGAGAGAGAGAGTGACAGACAGACAGACTGGCTCCTCCCCTTGTGGGTGACGTCACTGCCACTGCGGCCTCTGATTGGTCCTAATTTCCCCTATGATATATACTAGTCTCGACTTCGGAAATATGCGAACCGGCCTTCGGCCGGGAAATTTTTCTACCGAAAAATGTACAAATTTATCTTGAAAAGGGGTCAAGGGGGAGTCATTTTAAGCTTGATGGAAGTCTAGGGAATCAACTAAAAACCTCCCCTTAATCCGGTATCACACAAGAGCTATTGTAGTCAACATTCGATGGTCAACATTTTTCTGGCAACATTTCTGGAATATTTTGCACTGGTATCGGGAACTAGACTGATGATAGATGAACTTGGGTAACCGAGATATTATATATGTTGACCTCCTAAGCTGCCAGATCAGTGTTGAGGATAATTGTTGAGGGAAAAAGCGCTCGTGTGATACCGGCTTTAATGGCAATATATGAAACTGCTAGGCATCTGGGCCGTATTAAAGCCGGTATCACACGAGCGCTTTTTCACTCAACATTTATCCTCAACACTGGTCTGGCAGCTTATGAGGTCAACATATATAATATTTTGGTTACCTAAGTTCATCTATCATCAGTCTAGTTTCCGATACCAGTGCAAAATATTACAGAAATATTGCCAGAAAATGTTTGATCATGGAATGTTTACTATAAAAGCTCTCGTGTGATACCGGCTTAAAGCTAAGGTTTCGTTTCGAACTAGGCGAGTAAATAAGATCGTAACATGGCAATTTACCGTCAGCTGGTATATACAGTATATATGTGTGTGTGTGTGTGTGTGTGTGTGTGTGTGTGTGTGTGTAATCATTTAATATCTACCGTAAAATATATTGAAATAAAAAGCAGTACAAAAAATACCATGCATTTCATTTCCACTTATTAATGAATTATGGATGAACCTTGTATACACACACCCACACACAGACACACCCACACACACAGACACAGACACACACATACAGACCCACACCCACCCACAAGACTCACATAGAAAACAAAACAAAAACACCACACACCCACACACACAGACGCACACATACACACACAGACCCACACCCACACACACAGACCCACACACACACACACACAGACACACCCACACCCACATACAGACTCACAGAAAACAAAACAAAAACACCACACACAGACACACCCACACCCACTACCACAAACACACAGACCCACACACACACACACCCACACGCACACAGACCCACACCCACACACACAGCCACCCTAGTTAAACACTCACATTAATGCACATAAAAGTGGACAAACAGCCAATCCAATACATGAATATTCAGAGGCAAAGAAGACAAATGGCGAGCCGGGAGTAACGAGTGAACTGTTAAGGGGGTAGGGGCTGTTTTTGTGGTCTATTGGTTCATTTATGCCTATAATTTGTGTTAGTCTCCCTCGCTAGACCTCCCTCAAGCTTAGAAAAACACCCCCAAGATATATTTCACCCCTAGACCCCCCTTAAGATAAATTTAAAACAAAAATCGGTAGAAAAATGTCTCGGCCATAGGCCGGTTCCTCTTTTAATTTCAGGCTCGCTTCGCTCGCCAGGAAAAAATCGACACCTAAATGACACGAAAGGTCTTAAACTTGACAACGAAACGAGGCGAAAATTGTTAAAATCGCCAAGCTAATGGACCGACCGTCTTATAATCTTAAAACAAATAAGACGTAACACGAGGGAGAAAGGGGACCAACAAAACGGCCTACCTCCCCTTAACCCGTGGAGCCCCGGCTAGTTTTGTAATGTTTGCGCACCAGAACCCGGCCGGTTTTCAAAAAATGGTTTTATTCCAGAAACAATAGCGAATGGGTTAGGAATGAAGGAAAAACCACGAAAAACCGCTCAAAAAGCTTAAAAAATGGTCCTACAGAGCCCCCGAAAACGGATTTTATAAGAGTAAAAAATTGAAGGCAATTATCCAAAAAACCAGGTTATTGCGCGCTCGCGCGCACGCACGTGGACTTTGAGAGTTTTCAACCATCGGCAAGGGTGCGTGGGATACGTACACAGTTCCCATACAAATCTGAGCCCTCTTGGGTGGCTACACCTGAGGTCACGCTCGCCGCAAGGGGGGCGACGCGCCAGGCGCGTCTCTGGGGCTGTGCGTTACATACATCGCCGACGCGTCAGGCGCGTCGCTGGGGCTGTACGGGTTAAGAAGTGAACTATTTAATCGTGAAAATACAAACGTGAAGTATTAACGGTGAAATACAATGGGGGATGTAGATTCAACTTGGCCAAAATGTTGATTATATATACTGGGTTACATATGAAAGCCTCTCTCTCTCTATCTATCTATATATATATATATCACATACACACACACACACAGTAACATCACCCACACACACACCTACCCAAGCACGCACAACATAGACTAACACACATATATATACTTAAACACCCATCGACCCTGAAACACCCACACACACCTACACCCCCACCTCCTCAGACACACACACATGTACACACACAGAACAGTCACAGGAACAAGGGTACACACAACGGCGTCATTTCCTTGGCTCAAATTCGGCCAGGCAAAGAAATGGCAAAGGCAAAGTTCTTTCTCTCTTTCTCTCTCTCTTTCTCTCTCTTTGGTGGAGAAAATTGGGTTTTGGTATTAATTAGTGTTGGTTCTGCAAGGGGGGGGGGAGTGTGTAAAACGAGAGAGAGAGAGAGAGAGAGAGAGAGAGAGAGAGAGAGAGAGAGAGAGAGAGAGAGAGAGAGAGAGA
>JAGKTK010015795.1:0-23616 GCA_018397895.1 Paralithodes camtschaticus
GTGGTGATATGTGGACTACCTCGCCTCAACACTGCCATCACCGCTATTATCTATCAGGCAAGTATATCGTCATCCATACAATCACCCACAAAATTTGATGGAACATTAAATACATACATACAATGTTTTAACGTCCTTTCCCATTACATTGTAAAGGCTCAGACAGGGGTTATTTACATTGAAATACTATGAGTGGGACCATTCAGTTTCATGGATACAAGATTGGAAAACTAAACCCAATATATTAATAGCTTTTATTCTATATATACAACAGTTTTCAGCTCATTCTGAGCCTTTTCCAGGTGTGGGTTCACCTGAAGAGAGCTAGACGACCACAAGTGTCGCATCCGCAATAAAAAGAATATACAGTAAAAAAAAATTTTTGTAATGTTACGTTAGTTTTCCATTGGTGCAGTGATACCTTGTGATACCTTGTGATGTGTTCGCCACACTTCTAGCAGCACCGAGGAGCACGCCGCCCCTCATTCTGGGTGGTATTTTGTATTGATGTATATTTATGTCCTAGTGTGCGCCACCCTCTCGCTCTTGCCTACCATCACGTAGCCTATATTCCGCGTATATTTCACTATCTTATGACACAGTAAACACCCCCATGACCAATATATCGCAACATTAACCCATTTTTAAGACAATTCACCATAATCCTCATTATGGAACCCAATAGGTTAAAGGAGTACAAAGGAGTACAAAGGAAATCAAGCAACAACAGATCTAGTGACTCTTCTAGGCTGCTTGTCCTCCAAAACACTGA
Organism: Paralithodes camtschaticus; assembly: GCA_018397895.1. Classification (NCBI taxonomy): domain Eukaryota; kingdom Metazoa; phylum Arthropoda; class Malacostraca; order Decapoda; family Lithodidae; genus Paralithodes; species Paralithodes camtschaticus. Next base: position 773 of record JAGKTK010015795.1, read on the forward strand.
GGATCAAGTGTCCAAACAGTGGCATGATGAGTTGATGACTGGCCAAAACTGCATGCAGACAGTATGCAGAGACCTTGGCTATGATTTTCATACCACGATTTTATCCCAAAAATTATATAATAATGACTCCTTACAGTGGTGACAAGCTCACAAGATACTGTCATTAGACTTAATCACAACTAAATACTGTATGTATAGTATACTTCAATGAAAGACATGTTATTCAGCTTTTCAAAGCCACACATTCTTAGATTCTTCAGGTTTGTATATGAAATATAGCGCTACTGTCCCAGGCGTGACGTCACACTGGATGTCGGAGGTTCCAATTTTACTTCGGTGAGTTAACTTCTTGTATGTACTGTATATAAACTTTGACATGAAGGGCCTGGGGTTGAAGGATGACGGGACAGCGGAGGCCACAGCCGCAGGTCTTGTGGAGTGGTGGGCCAGACTCGGGCCAGAGAGGTGAATACTTAATCTAGCAATATCTGATCTGACAACCAAATAAAGCGACGGGAAATTTTTCTAGGCCGATGACGGATCTAGGCTACACAGTCATCATTTTTGGGTAGGCCTAATTTTCAGAGAGATTGAATTAGGCCTACATTTTGGGCCATAGCCTAGGCCTAAGGCCTAGCCTATTCTGAATTTGTCTCTGGTGCGATTTTACTAGGCCTAGGAGCACGCATTTGACAGGTACCGTACCACCAAGGATTTAGGCTAATACAGATTTGTTTTTGATTTCCACGCATCCAACACAAAGCTAGCCTAGGCGGGAAGGATGTAGTTTCCGGGTGTACGGTTGTCATGTTGTGCTCTCGCAGTTACGTTCCCGTCTATTTCGACGGCTATATTTTCTGCTATTTGCCCCCTGTCATTACTACATGAATACTAGGTTAGGTTAGGTTAGGTTGTTTGGTTGTTTGGTTAGGGTAAAGTATTTTTGTATCCAAAGGCAGTCAAAATAGACGGGAACATGATGGCAAAGGTCTGACGCCACTACGCGTAGTGTAAACAAGGCTGGCGGTACGCCCGCACTTAACATTCTTGCCGCCTAGGCCTACACCCTTTTCTAGTGTAGTCCTAGGCTACGAAAAAAAGGTGGTCACTAAAAGAGGTAGGCCTAGTCCTAGTCCTAGTTGGAAAAGAGCAGAGTCGAGAAAGGTTTGGGTAGGCCTATATATTTTTTGAAATGCGAGGTTCAAATCTAGTATTTAGCCTAGGCTATATATGTTGCGTTTAGGGTATTATATATCATATATGACTAGGAGTTAAGCTGATAAATACGATACCAGGTATTTATATCAAGATAAATTAAATCAATACTTTAGCTACCGTACTGTAATATATTATCAGTACATTACAATTACAAATATATTGCAGGTGCCCTTCTGCCCAATGGTTGGATCTGAAATCTACAGTTCTGAGGTGAAGAAGACAGAAGTGCTGATGGAAAACTTTCATCGTGCTTGACGTGCTATTGGTCTGCGCATCAAGGAAGTCAAGGAGGTGTACGAGGGGCCCAGGGGGAGGTTACAGAACTCACACCAGTTGAAACAGAGAACCCCACAGGAGGTATGGTCAACAGTACAGCATATTAGCGTAATGGTTAGTGCGCAGAATTTCGGTGTGAGTATCCTAGGTTCGAATCCATGGAGTACCACATGTATTCATTGCTTCATTAATTTCATTAATTAGTTTTATTTGTAAGTTAATTCTCCCTACCAATAAATGCCTACAGTGGCCGATAGAGGCGCTGAACGCAAGGTTTACCGCGGTGCATTGTGGGAAATGGGCGACATCGCCGAGCTATCCACCCTTCCTCTCCTTCAACAATTCTATAATATATGTAGTTAGTCGAAATTTCTGTAGCTCACACATATTTTGATCTATGCATACTTTTGTTTTATATATTTTAAAATTACCCATATTCATAAATAACATATACTGTACTGTATATACAATACAAAGTCAGCAGGTATTTTCCTGCCAATTTTGTTATGATAATTAACCAGCTTATAATTATGTTTGTAGTCATTATCAGCTGCATATGGACTTTCCCTTTATTACTATACAAGCACTTAATGTAGTCGTATACTGTATAATAAAAACGTGTAGAATCACAAACATTGAGATGAACTGTGCATATCCTAGGTGTTGGGTATAGTGATGTCTACAGTCGTAGCTCTGGCGCTAGTTCAGAAGCGTCCACCAGAGGTCTCAAAGGAATTGGTGGGTTGGTGATGATATGAATTTATATTTTATGTTGAATAATGTATTGTTTAGCTATTGTAACTCTGATTGTATGTACAGAACCGTTTTAAATTTAAGAGCTAGTTGTTAACTTGAGTAAGATACTGTGTACTGTACTTTTTTTTTAGATATGCATAGGCTTCCTTTAACTCTCCCTGCAGGGGTTTTGGCCCTAATTGACCTTCATTCCCTGCATATTTTCATGCATAAACAAGAACCAGAACGTAATACAGTAGGCCTACAATGATATATCCGTGAAAGTACAGTACAGTAGCTTTCCAATGACACTTGAATCATCTCTGTATCACATCTGGTTGTCTTGCAACGATCTTGCAAAGGTCGGCCATAATCACTAAAAATTAGCAGTTTTGAGCTGTTATCGCTATGTGTAACACTGCAATGATGTGACAGACATCTCTTAGTTACGTCAGTGCACGCCTAGCCATGGTGGGCTCCCTAATACGGTACTTTTGATGATTTTAAGACATTTTACTCCATTTGAAGGGGAGGTATCTTGAGATTTTTTTTTTGGGGATGGGGGGGGGGGGGTGCTGAAATTAATTACTCTAAAATGGCAAAAACAATCAAACACCACTCGCCTGTGAGTGCTGTACAGTATGTATTTTGTACTACAGTACAGTATTGTTAATATCTTGTCAAGTTGCACATTTGTTGAATAGACAATTTTTACATAAATTATAGTTTCATTATTCATACAGAATTTTACAGAACGTTCTGAACTTCCCAAATTGACTAATTCCTTGAATATGACGAGAGTTCGTTAATATATGTGCAACTAATTTGCTTGGGAAACAAATTCACTTACACATATACTGTATCACTCGGTCAAAGAAGTATCTGCACCCCTACGCTGATCATCTGGTGTGCACAGCTCGATAGGGTTTGCACCTCTGCCTGCAACTATATCCATGTGTCAGAGAGGATCCTCTCTGACACATGGATATAGATTTGCAGGCAGATGTGCCAACCCTACCGAGCTGTACACACCATGACATATTGTCATCATCATATATATTGCCAGCAGGGGGCAAATAACCGGAAAAAACTCGCCGTCAAAATAGATGCGAAGTTAACCGCAGCGATCGCCCTATGGAAACATGACGACCGTATTATTTTCAACAGGTCATGTGGGGTGGGACAGTGGGGGTGAGGGCAACGTCAACCCATCTTGTATCCAACATAGCCTAATCATTGGAATTAGGCTAGGCCTATAGCCTAGTCTAACTAAAACTATGAGAACTCTCGTTTCTCAAAATCAGGAGGAAAAACATGAAAATTAAAGGTGCGAGCCTTTTCCCTAGCCTATAATTACCCCACACATGACACATCTTCCGTGACCTACAATGGCAGGAATCAGTGTAAAGGCTGCAAAGGCAGCAGATAACAAGAGGGCATCCTCTTCCAGCAGACCAGCCTCCTTTCTTCAAAACTCTTGTTTTGGTTGTGCAAGTGATGCCAACCCAGACTCTTCCGTGGATTGACCTCCCAATCTACCAAGATTGGAAGCCAAAGTGTCACATTTTTCCTTTGCCCCTCAACTTTCTCTTCATAATTGCTGAGGGGCATAGGGCCCTGGGTGGGTCTTTGGTTTCCCGGGCGTTTCCGCACCCTCCTCAGCTCACCGGTAAAAAGTTACCATCACATTCACATTCACATTCGGCTAGAAGTTACCACCTTGGTCTTGGTCTTGGTCATAGAGTACAGATGACCTAGAGGCGAAAGCGTGACGTCACACGGTTATTTTTCCGCGCGTCCTAGGGATTTGGTGGCAGCACTGTTGTACGGTGCAACAACTAAAGCACCTCAGTGGCTTGTCCTTATTATAGATAGTCTGTGCGCCGCGCGCGCCTGCCAGCTGGCTTGCTGCAGTGTTACCATATACAGTAGGGTCCCGCATAAAACGTGTTCGCATAAAACGAGTCGATTAAAAAGAGCGACCTAAAATATTAATATTTAATTTTCGATCAGAACGAAGGTGATCACATAAAACGAGTCCGCCGCCAAAGTGGGGCAAATCCGAGGAGTTTTCATATAGAGCGCCGAAATATCGTACAAAACGTACAAAATATCGTACGCTTTCATATAGAACGCCGAAATATCGTACAAAACGTACAAAATATCGTACGCTCCTGACGAAAATTTACGCTTCCAGTGAACATTGACGATATTGGGCCACCAAAATGCTGTGTTCACATAAAACGAAATCGCATAAAATGCCCTCGTTTATCGACCATATACTCGTTTTATGTGAGACCCTACTGTACTCCATATGACCTAACCATCTCAAGGTGTTCCTCACCACAGCACAACACTCTCATACTTCCTCTTTCGCCTGTCTATCTCTCCATGTGACTCCACACGCACTTCTCAAGTACTGTAACTCATTTCCACCCCTCTTACTCTTGATTCATGTCTCTCCAACAACATCCAGGCTTTACTCTGTACTGTACATCAATGTTGGGATTACCACAATATCATGCAGTGACTTGAACTAACAAATACCTTCATACTTAATGTATGGTATGTACAGTATATATGAGGACCCTGGAGGACAAGGGGCGAATGTACCACCATGAGCAAAATTGAGTTAGGACTGGTTCCCGATAGATGGAAGCACTGAAAATCACGTGGTGAAGAGCGTGTGAAGAGCGTTTTGCCATTCCCACCCATGCGGGCTCAGTACCCTAGGTTCTAAATCCCTTGTTTCGACCTTGTGTAGCGGCGGAGGAGATATGGATTGTAGGAGGTGGAAGGGCGAATGTTCCTGCGCGCTCAAGCCAATGAGCGGCCGGCTAGCATTCCCCGGGTTAAAGGCCCGCATCCCGGCCAATGACACGCGCGTTTGCGCGTTTTTTTTGGCTGAAAATTTAACAGTATCTTAGTTTCATGGACATCTAATACAGGATTAAATTTCAAGCAGATTGAACAATAATTACTATAGGCTGAAAAAAAAAAAAAAATCTATTGTGCGTTTTTTATTTTTTTATTTTATTTTTTTTTATTTTATTTTATTTTCTATCAGTTTGTCTCTTCCAGAGGATTCTAATGGTATATAATAACATGCTATTCTGTAATATGCTATGTATGCCACCTATTCCAGACTTTAAACACTCATAACTCGAAAGTAAGGTATTGGCGCATTCGCCCCTTGTCCTCCAGGGTCCTCATATGTCTATCTGTCTATCTATTGCCAGACGCCTTACTCCCCTTAATGGGGGTGGCCATACACAAAATGCCCCCAAGCAAACCTATCCTCTGTAAGAGGGACAACCCATGCCAGTTTACTGAAGGACTTACAGGATTGACCACTCAATTTAGGGTCCGTCTGACTCCGAGGCCTTTTATGTATTTTTTAGCACTATTTTTCTACAGTGGTGTGCGGCTAATCCATCCACTAACCTGCTTCACCCTAAGATAGCAGTACTGATTTGTATAAGGTTTACTCCCCTAGACAGGTTGCCGACCAAGGCTGACGAGTCCCATCCACTCGGAATATATATGTACAGCATGTATATACACAGGCACATACCCCATAGCTGAGGGTGGTTAACTCGAGACAGAGCCCGAACAGGGACAAAACAACACAACATAAGACACAAAATATAGATTTAATTATAAATATAAATTCATACTTAATACCTGAGTGAAATAACCAATTCTTCTGACTGAATTTGTTTTTATCCATGTATTGCAATCAATAATTTGATATTAGCTTGTAAAATCCCCGGAATATAAGCCTATGTTACGTCACGTTTACTTTGTCATATACAGTACCTTCCAGGAGAGGAGATGGCTGGTGTGGAGGATAATAGTGTGGACGCGGTGGTGATGACGCTGGTGCTCTGTAGTGTAAAAGAGACCGACCAGATCATGCAGTAGATTCTCAGAGTCCTGGCTCCGGTGAGTAGCATTTAACACTACAGTATACAGTATTGTATTTTTATTTTTTATTTTTTTTATATTATTTTTTTTCTAGTTGATGGTAAATTGCCAGGAAGATTGTGTAGCGAAACATGTTGTTAATTGTGAAAACTGTCTTGATAGTGTAATGCTTAGTGTGCGGAATTTCGGTGTGAGTATCCTAGGTTCGAGTCCTTGGAGTACCGGTACCACATGTGTTCATTACTTTCATTGATTTCGTTAATTAGGTTTATTTGTAAAGTTAATTATGTAATGGGTTGGTGAAAACAAATATGAATTAACCTCATGAGGAGTGTGTAGTTATTTCCTTTAGGCTATATTTATTATGTCACTAAAATATACCACAGAAGGAATGAAAGATACACTTGGGATAAAAATCTTATTTGTATTACACAATATTAAAAGCCAATGTCATATGTGTGGAACATTAAAACATAATAGTTACTGCACAGTAATAATGAGAGTTCAATGGGAAGAATGCTTAGATGCGGCACAAGTACAGAGGTGGCGGTAAGTAAATCCCAGAGCAGAGGTGGCGGTGAGTAAGTCCAGAGCGTGAGTAAGTCCAGAGCATGAGTCAGGTGTGTGCGTGCAGTGTGGCTGGCTGTACTGGCTGCGCTAGGCCAACACACCCATGACGTCAGGTCTGTTCGAAGCTCAGTGGTTCACCCCAAGGAAGGTGAACTTGGGTTCACCCGACATCCCAGGATTAGCTGGTCGTGTAGGGTTAGACTAGCCAGTTTCTGCTGCACCACAATTAAGGCAGGAAGGTAAATCTCCTCCATATCGACGGTATGAACCAACTACACCCGCTGACTCCTCTGACCACCAGCGTCCAGAGCAGCCTCCGGCGCCACCTATTAGCCCACAACATTACCCCACCAATGATACCTTCCGTTTAGTTCACCTTAACTCCCCGGACCTATCCACCTCTAACAGGTTCGAGGGATTTACTAACTTGACCGATGATACTGAGTTTTGGAACATGACTGCCGAAGAGAACCTCATGGAATGTAACACAGTACCAGATATAGAGACTTCTCCCCAATCTCACTCCACCCAGTCGCAGCCTCGGAAAAAGCGTAAGGTTGCAAGTCCTATCCGGTCATTATCCCGGACCTCGAAACTCGGTTCCACCACACAGAAGTGGGTTATGCCTACCCACGATCCGGACTGTGGCTGCCATAACTGCGGCCGATTCTTTCTACTTCAGCACAAGACTTCTACCCATACAGTACTCACCGAACATTTTCACAAATTTCTTTCCAAGCGAGCTCCAGCGAAAGATGCTCAAATTCACCCTACTCCTTGTTATTGTGTCACCCATATTTGTGAATCTGATCCTACGCCCAAGGACTAGATGCAGAGATTCCTGAAGGACAATAACCTGTTGGATTCTGACTTGACTAATATAGAGCTATCACAATCCCGATTTGATGTTCACCAACCTCCTGTCAATGTGCGTACCACCCTCACCACGCCTGATCCTCCCTGTAACCTTGAGCGACATGTTCCGTTAGCCGCTCCCCACTGCCCAGATCCCGATGCTCCCAAACCTAGGGACATTCCCCCACAAACTCCTGCTAACCCTACGACACCATCATCTGACGAACCTTCGATAAAGACTCATCATACCCCGAGCCCCTCACAATCTCCTGTATTGATATATCACACCAATATCCCACCTGACAAATGTGGATGTCCAATTTGTTTCCGTAATTACATCACACCCCATATCTGTGCCACGGATCCCTGCCTCCTTGCTCGGACGCAGGAATTTGTCACCACACGTACACTTCCCCCTAACCCTGATGAAGCTGTTACCTCCGCTTATCTATTTATGAACACTCTGCGCCAAAAACTCCTCCACTGCCCCACCCTTGTTCCTAAACTAGTCACACAATTCACAGCTATTTCTGAAAAAATTACAGACCTTACATCTACCCCTTCACCTCCATCCACACAACCCTCTCCACACTCACAACCTTTACCAGACTCTCTTCAAGAGACCACTATTGTCGATGACTCTGACAATCCTATTCTTGATGGCATATAACATTTTGCAATGGAATATAAACGGATACCAAACTCGCCTCCGTATGGGAGAATTACAACGATTACTTAAATTATATTCACCATTATGCATTTGCCTCCAACATGTAGGCAATTTTGTTGTCCCCCCCAGGCATTATACTGTTGCTGCTAGCTCCCCTATAACCCCTTCACATCTCCGAACGGCCATCCTTGTGCACTATAAGTGCGTATTTGTTCCTGTCACCCTTGACCCCAACCCTTTTCAAACAACTGCCGTCTCCATTTCATTACCAAACCTTCCTTCCTTGACTGTTTGCTCCTCCTACAATCAACCCTCCTGTCATTACAATACTTCAGACCTTCATCAAATAGTACAACAACTGACCCCACCGTACCTTATTCTGGGCGACTTTAACGCACACTCTCCCCTTTGGGTCAACCCAAACACAGACATCCCAGGCGATAACATTGAAAAATATCTCCTTCATTCTACTCTTTGTTGTCTCAACTTTGACACCCCCACCTACAGATCTGCTACCCACTGTACATTTTCCGCTGTCGATCTTTCTTTTGCCTCGGATGACGCAGCTCCCCTATTTGACTGGTCAGTTTTACAGGATCGCTTCTCCAGCGACCACTACCCTATACTCCTTAATTATTTGTGCCCTGCATCCTCCCCTCAAATATCGAGTTATAATCTCTCTAAAGCCGATTGGACGTCTTATACGCACTCCTCTGCAGACGTTTCGGACTTCTCCCCTACCTCTTCCCCTGCACACAATTTTGATTATTTTTCGTCCTTCCTGAACTCCATTGCTCGCACTCATATCCCGCTTACCTCCTCGCTGACGCACCCTCGCCAGGTCCCTTGGTGGACGCCCACTCTAGCCCAAATTATAAAATTCAAGCGTCGTGTGGAACGCCTTCTTAAGCGTCTGAGTGTTAGGCAGCGGCGTTTAAAGACTGTTCCCCCCCCCGACTTTTTTCCACTAATCGTTACTTTGACCTTATAACCATCACTATTGAAAAAATTGCCCTTAAAACGTTCTATAACAAGATCTGTGCAGTTGTCAAACGCAGTATCCTTGACAACAAGATACTTTCATGGCGGTCATATATCTCGTCCTTCACTTCCCGCACCCCTCTCTCTACTTTATGGAAAAAGGTTAGCAGTATCAACGGACGCACTGTATGGCCTCCACTCTCTCCACTCAAAGACCCTGCCTCGGACTCGCTTACACATGACCCCCTTGACATCGCTGCCATAGATGCCAAACATTTCTGTCACGTCAGCTCAGACCAGTCATTGCCTCGTCAATTTCTTCGTTATAAATGTATGGAGGAATCTCGCCCGCTATCTTTTCATAGCGGGAAAACACATGAATATAACACCCCTTTTTCAATTCCGGAATTGCGACACGCGCTCGACCTGTGTACAGACACTACTCCTGGCCCGGATGGATTCTCGTACGCTCTCATCCGTCACCTCCATCCACGTGCGCTACAACATCTTTTACAACTGTACAATCAGTTTTGGATAAGTAACTACTTCCCACCATCTTGGCGGCATGCTTACACTATACCCGTACCGAAGCCTGGAAAAGATCATAGTCTTCCCACAAATTACAGACCGATTGTACTTACCTCATGTCTCTGCAAATTAATGGAAAAAATTATCAATCCTCGACTTTTACATTACGCTGAGTCACATGCCCTCCTATCCCCATATCAGAATGGTTCCCGCCCTGGCCGTTCTACACTGCACTCACTTATTCGCCTTGAACACCAAATACGTGATGGGTTCTCCAAGAACCAACCCACAGTGGCAATATTTTTTGACATTGCTAAGGCTTATGACACAACATGGAGACACAGGATTTTAAAAAATTTACACGATTCTGGCATGCGGGGTCCTCTTCCCTGCTTTTTACAAAATGTTCTCTCTAACCGTACATTCCAGGTCAAAAATAATGGTCTCCTATCGGACATTATGTCACAAATTAATGGAATACCACAAGGATGTGCCCTTAGTAGCTTACTCTTTATTATGGCGATCAATAGTGTCATACGCAGCCTCCCACCTGAAATATCGTATAGCTTGTATGTGGACGACTTCGCAATATATTATACTTCTCCCAGTCTGACTCACATACAACGGCGTCTCAACATTGCTCTAAAATCCATCCACTCTTGGGCATCCACTGCTGGTTTTCAATTTTCTGCTGAAAAGACTAACGCCGTTGTATTCTATAGAAATGTTCGACATTTACGTAAACAGTCCATTACTCTCACCATGGGAAATTCTAATATTCAGATCCTTCCACATACCAGGTTCCTTGGTTTAATCTTTGATACTCACCTCAATTGGAAGAGTCACATTGCCTGCTTAAAGGCACGTTGCCTCCAGAGAATGAATGTTCTGAAAACAGTCGCACGAGTCCATTGGGGCGCAGATCGCGCTACGCTTTTACAGAGCTACCATCCTCTCGGCCCTAGATTATGGTAGCCCTGTCTATGGCACGGCCTCTGCTTCCACATTAGGAACCCTCGACAGTGTACACCATTTGGGCATCCGCATTAGCTCGGGGGCATTCCGTTCCTCTCGTGTCTCCAATATCCTATGTGAGGCTGGGACCTTACCTCTAGCCTACCACCGTCGATTAGTCCTCATGCGTACGGCTGTTCGCCTCCGTCATGACCCAACTCTACTAGAACTATTCCATTCCACAGATAACTATCGTTCAACCATTCCAGTGCTATTCCCAATATTGTCTCGCCAATTGCTCTCCACTTACAGTATCACCGTTCCTCCCATAACTCCCCCTCCTAGTCACATCACTCCGTGGACCCTAAAACAGTTTGCTACAGTTTGCTTTCACTTAGCAGATCAACTTGATGCCCAAGCCCCATCTCAATGTCGACATCTCGCTTTACAACATCTTGATGATCACATCCCGGCTGTTTTCTTTTACACCGATGGCTCGAAAACTGCGGATGCCGTGGGTTGCGCTGCAGTCTCAGACCAAGTACCTTACACCATCACTCCACGGTTTTTACTGCTGAATTATGGGCTATTCAAGGTGCTTTAAGCACCATCTCTTAACCTAACAAGTGCGCATGGGGGTAATTGGAAATGTTCCCCTGTGCTGACGTATTTGAGGTGTTTCCGTCACTAAAATATTCATTGTGCCATTAATAGCATTAATACTTATCCATATGCGCCTATTATGGGTTGATTATAAAGGTATTAACCTGAAACAACAATAAAACGAGTGAAAACAGCGTTTGGATGGTCAAAATCGGAGATATAGCCCGCGAGTTGTATAATGTATGGGTGAGGCAAGCTGCTTTCCCGCCAATTTCCCCCAAGGCCACTGAGACACAGTCGATCGATACTCTCTCTCTCTCTCTTGCACTCGCTTGCCATCAGTGATGACAACACCCTGCTTGCAACTCGCTAATGTTAGCACGAAAATATACCTCAGAATAAGGGAATAACAGGGAAAATAGGTGATAACTGAAGGAGAGGAGGAAAGTGGGGAAGGAGGGGAGGTAGAGGACTGAGATTTTGCATGGCCCAGGGGCCAAAACAAAAATAAATAAATAAAAAAATAAAAATAAATGTTTTTGTTTTTTTCGATGTCAAAAGTTGATTTTTTTTTTCACTCACTCTTAAGAGTCTCCCCGCAGTTCCCGGGTTCATTGTCGAGGAACTCTCCACGGGTCGTTATCTGTAGTGACTCAAAGAGTGCACTGCAAGCCTTATGTGTATTTGCCCCCAAGGACCCATTGGTCAAGACTATCATCCACACAATACACAAATTACAGTGCGCTAATCGTTCCATCACACTGTGCACCGCGCATGTAGGAATTCCCGGGAATGAGCGTGCAGACTTCCTCGCTAAGCAAGCGTGTCATGGTACGCCCTCTACTACTTTGCTGCGTTCGGAGGATATGCTCCCTGTCCTCCGTCGCCATTTTTATGACGCTTGGCGAGTTGAGTGGAGAGCGCAACCATTAACTGGCCACCTTCGCTCCATTAAGGATGACATACACTTGTGGCCCTCTTCAATTAATGGTTCACGTGCAGACCAAACCCTATTAACTAGATTACGTTTAGGCCACACACGCCTCACACATGGTTACCTGATGTCCACCCCTCGTGGTCAATCACCTGAATGCCAACATTGCCATACATCATTGACTGTTTTTCACTTTCTTTGTATTTGCCCCGTCTATGCATCTGAAAGACGTAGATTCTTGCTGAACACCTCATTACATGGCATCCTCTCTGACTAAGACTCTTTTAATTTCACCCCTATTCGTCACTTCCTGAGAGTGATAAATTTATACAATGACATATAACTACTGACATATACGTGACTTTAAACTCTGTACCACCTCCTCCACCACTAGCCTTGAGAGGGCCTAAGCCCAGTGGGCTAGTATAAAATAAAAGCATCATCAACAACAACAACTTTTCTTACACACAGACACCCACGGTTCCTTCAGGAAACGCGGCAAACCATAGTCTGGCGTGAATAAGACGGATGGACATATTACCATTAAATCTCTCTAATCTCTATAAATCCGGAGGTTGCTCCACAAAAATGTCAAGGAACAAAAACCTACGATGGGGGTATACACTGTAAGAGATGACCCAGGGGCCAAGTGGTTGACTGAGTCAAAGTGATTGACCCTGTCGTTGGGGGGATGCCCCCCTCCCCCCCCCCCCACAAAACCCCCATTGGACAATCCCCAATTTACCACTAGGCATACATAAAAAAAATCCCACTCTATACACCAGAAGTTCTGGAAATATCTCAGATCCCCAAATAATAAGTTGTAACCAACTAATTAACCCCATGATAAATACACCTACCCTGCACGGATTGACAAAGACGTTAGACTACATCAAAGAACCCAGAGGTTGCTGTCAACATTTTATCACACAACAACACCCCGCACAAGCCATGAGGCAAGTAACAGAGTCGATCCCTCAACAACACTCCAAGTCCACACTTAATTTTATCAGAGGAACTCCACGGGGTAATTCTCGCACGACCACCGGGAATGTCAAGAGTGGCTCTTGTTTGCGCTTGTAGTGATGTAGGTGAAATCAGCAAGGTCGATCTGGGGATCCACCGTTATTACAAATTTTTAAGCAACTAGAACTAGACAGTATCTACTCATCCAATTGTCCAAGAATACCCAAAGATATGGCCACTCTAGCACTCTCTTCACCCAGATTCACATACAGTGTGATTTCCCAAACAACCTGAACGAAGCTCAGGCTCGGGTACTAAGCCCTCAGATAGATAGGTTGGATCAGTTTAATAAACGAACTAACCCCTCCTCAGAGTTCAGGCCAATAATGGACAACTTCCTCTAGAATCAAAATATTAATGAACCAAATGTTGAGAGACAATGTTGTGTCCCAGGTGCTAGAAGGCATCCCAGCTTTTTATCTCACATATTTCTCTCCCCAAAAGAGACAGTCTACAGCTAAAACCCTAAGATAGACATGTTTACTCCTCAACAAATCAATTCACAATAGAAAGTTCAGGATACTAACTAGTCACCAAATAGAACTGATTCTACAATCTAAGGTCTGGATAATTGCTCCAGATATAGAAGAGTCCTTTGGCACATCCCAATACAAGAGGTACCAAAAAAGGTCCTAGCTATCCCTTTCAGAATCAGAACGAGAAGGTTCACCAGAATTCCTTCCAGCACGGACATAGCTCCCAGCTTTCACCAAGAGAGTGAAACAAACTCTTCCCCCTCTACTCAAAAGTCAGCGTAAAAATACTGTTTAGCCTTGAAGTTTGTAGAATACTGTGGTCTTCTCCACTCCATAGCCAAAAATCAAACCCTGATAGTCACGTAACATGTGACAAAAGGAGGTTTCAGAATAAATTTAGAGAAATCAGAATTCTCACTCCTACACAATTGGCAGAAGGACTAAGTAATAGGGGATGCACAACTCCAGACTATAAAGCAAAATCCATCCCAAAGAGAATTCGACATCCCCTGGCATTGCGGGGGAAAATCTCAAGTAAAGGTAATAAATGACACATTGGCCAAACCCACCTCCCACTGTTGGGATTGGACACAGACACTTCGACTCTGATAGGTCGGCACTATCTTTCGTTCTGAAGTTCATCAGTCAAAGAAAATGGACAACCTTTAGTCAGTATCACATCATACCCAAGAACTAACAGCCCCACAATTTTCCCAAAGTTCATGCATTATCATTGACCTCCAGGTCAATGTCACACCAGTTGGACACCATGACGACTGTAATTGGCTTAGAGAAACAGGTCCCTACCCGGACCAGTTCTCTCTAGATTTGCTCGGGTAAAAGATATGCTTTCTAGCCCAAAACATTCCCCATTAATCCAGGCAACATCACTACCAGGGTTCCCCAACCCATAGACAGATACAACACTTGCGATATGGACATCCTCTAATCCAATTGGCTACCATCCTGTGACAAGGAAGTCACAGATACACCCACTAGCCAACACACAGCGCAACTCCAAGACAGGATAGTTCACGCTTAATACAATTTACACCTTGGAATGCAAATTCAAAACCAGCAGTCTCCATCGGTGGCTGAGTCCCTGAAGCACCAAAGTTTCTAAGTTGACGTTAAAAGAGCTAACAATTAACACACTTATAAACCACGTATCGTCATCTAGAAACCCTTCTTGACGTGTACTAGTTTATCTCTGCCCCAGAAAGGCCAACGGGGTTTATTAGGCAGGCTGGTGGTAAGCTCAGAGCCCCTAATCGCCATTCACTTCCTCAATGGTTAATCGAGAAGGACCTAACGTTGTCACAGTCCAGGCCTTCTCCGGTTAGACCACATAGGACAAGAAACTTAATAAGTGCGTATTGTCAAAGGACTGAGACCATTGGCCAATGGGTCTCAGAACGGACATCCATGACAAAGTCTACATAATTTTGCTACTAAGAGTTCTGTACCTTTTGTTACTACACCAGTGTAAGAACAAAAGGAACACCAGGAACATCTCACCACACCTTTATCTATTCCTGCCTTGACAAGAGCAAAAATACTCCATGCTCTATTCCCTGTTAATGCACTATATACCTACTCTAAGTCTATTATTCCTAGGAATAAGACACAATTGTGCTTCCCCCATGAGGGTCAAATAAGGTGGGGAAAGAAAGTGTTAGCATCCCTTTTGCAAAGATAATGAAGGTAGCTGAACCTCAGGTAATCGCAAAATCCCATGATAGGCACATATGGTCCGCTACCATTAGTTTTACTAAATGGGTGTTCTCAGGGGAAGATATATCTCAGACGGTCCTGTTGGCCCTCTAGCAATGCGTCCCTAGCCATATACTTGTCGGTACTTCCGGAGAAGTCCCAAATTACCCAACATAGCTGTAGAGCAGGATGATGCCCCCCAAAGCCATTAAGAAGAAGGGTATGTTTATTCAATGCCTTGTTACCAGGGTGTAAGGTAATAGAAAGTGCGTCCTACCTGTCACCGTAAATGAAAAAAAGGGGGGGGGGGGGGCACGTTAAGTCCAGGACAAGTTGGCAGGACACACAATCCGGAATGGATAACAAGAGTGCTATTTATTACTGCACTAGATCTGTTACATAACAAGATCGATACGTTATTGCAACTATAAATGCATAACGTTATTTTAATTTTATTTTTGTGATATACAATTATCAGTATTCACACCTCAGTAGTTCTGTCTTTCCGAGATAAGGCTTCTTTAATGGTAGGCTACCCGCCTTATACTGTACATCTTTTTCTTACGACTATACTCTTATATTTAGACACATGTCACAGTTTTCGTTTTGGTCTTCCTATTAGTTTCTCGCGGTTTAGATTGATGAGCTTATGTAGGTCCCTCCACCGGTCGTGATATTCTAGGCACTTACGTCATTGCCGTAAGGAGCCACCAATAAATTACGGTTTTGACAACCCGTAAGGGAAGGAAGGAAAAACTAATATTTATTGGTGGCTCCTTGAGTCAATGACGAAAAGTGCCCTCCCACCATCCCCTTCCCATACACATGCTCAACTTGATATTACATTAGAGAAGGTTCCTGGGCGGAACAGCCAACTGCAGGTGTGTGGGAAGCAGAGGAAGACCGGAGCGCGCGTGTGCGCGGTGTTCAAACTGTGCTAATTCTTTTCTTTTTATTTCCTACTTTCAGTGGCTCCAACCCAATGACATACCGTAGGAATGATTAAGGGGTACCCCCTATGATGATCTTGTTTCTCGACCACCGTGATCCAGGTTAACCCGGGCTCAGAGGAGCCCGGAACGAGGCCATATTAACATAGGCATTTACGTCATTGACTCCAGGAGCCACCAATAAATATTAGTTTTTCCTTCCTTCCCATACGGGTTGTCAAAACCGTATTCCAGACACAGAAGATAAATACAGTATAAATACAGTACGACCTGATGGTCCATATCACATACACTTCTCGTGAGAGCACAGGTAATATACACAAAAATATATTAATAAAGAAACAGTAAAATAAAATATACAGTAGGCCTATTTACAGAATGGCATAATAAAGCCCATATCACATTTTGTCACACTATAACACAGGCTAATTAAGGCTATTGCTCAATGTTGGTTAACACCTATTGCACAGATCATTACTCACAGTTCAATTAGACCTATATATTACAGCACATACTATGTGTGCAGCAGCTTATGCCAGTGAGATATAATACAGGATTCATAGATATGATCACTAGACCAAAGAGCTACGATCAGCGTGTTACTGGAGGATTGCAGTCGCTGTGAAAAGCTGTACACCAGTCTCCTGATGACAGCCCGACAGCACTGCACATCCAACAGTGTGCACACCATACTAGTGCTTTCATATTTAGATAGACCAATGAACATTTTAAGTATATTATGATAGGATGTACACAGACCATTTATGATGGCTCTCTTGTACTTCCACCACAAATGGGCCGTGTACATAGAGGAACAATATGTCCGGAACAAAGTTACTTTAGTTTCCCAATTACACATGTGGAATTTCCTCAAGATGGTGTTACCACGTAAATATAGCTGTCTGCGCTGACGGCCGATATCGGCATCATCTGAGCAATCGTTTGAGATAATGTGTCCCAGGTATTTTATTTTGTTTACTTCTTGAATAATTTGATTATTGAGTGAGAAATTTGGCAGTTTACTTTTATACAGTAATTTTGATCTAAATATAAGAACAGCACTTTTCAGTTGGTTGAATTTAACACAATGTTTGCTACCAAAAGATTCACATATTTCAAAAAGTCTGCTCAGACCCGCAGAAGACGGTGCAATAATGACCAGATCATCAGCATACATAAGATGGTTGATGATTTTATTCCCACCATAACATCCAATCTGCTCTTTATTCAATTTATCACTTAATTCATCCATATATACATTGAATAAGTAAGATGAGAGAATACTACCCTGTCTCACACCATTGGTTACTGTAAAGGAATCCGAAATAATGTTACCCCATCTTACATTAAATGGTGTATTGGCGTACCAGTACTTCAAGATTCTCAGTATATAGTATGGCACTCGCCTTGATGCTAATTTATCAAACAGGATATTGTGGCAGACTCTGTCAAATGCCTTACTAGCATCAAGAAAGCATGCAAAAATAGAGCTGTTCATTTTGATGTACCCATCCACTAGCTCCTTCAGAGTGTAGATGCACTGGTCCGTACCATGGTTCTTTTTAAAACCAAATTGATTACTATTAGTTGAGATATACACTGAGATTCTGTCTAAAATTATTAACTCTAGTATCTTACTTACAATACTGGCAAGGGCAATAGGTCTATAGTTGTCTTTTGATGTGATTTTGCCAGCCTTGTCTTTAATTACTGGTATCAAGGTAACGGACATCATCGATTCTGGTAAGAACCCATGGATTAGAAAGCTGGTAAAGCACCTGCTGAGTTTCTCCAAGAGGAGAGTGGAGGAATACTTCAAATGTTCAGCATTTATACCATCAAAACCACAGGATTTGTTAGCATCTAGCCTACTTATTGCAGCCTTGATTTCTTCACTTGTAACTTTAATTGCGATGGTATTTCCTTGGTGCCCAACAGAGTTAAACAAAGTTTGGTAATGTGTTTTCCAAAGATTGGCTATGTTATTAGTACCAGAGATCCCATCTACACTAACAGGTAGAGGTGTGCAGCTATTATGCATTTTTTTAATATCCTTCCAGAAGGCCATTGTGTCTTTGCTAGCAAAGTTTTTGGCCAATGCTTCTCTTCTTAACAAGTTTTAATTATTTTTTATGTATCTGATTGCATACTTACATTTAGCCTTTAGTCTGGTGAACATGTCAAAAATAGGTCCCTGCCTCGTCTTGTTATGATCCAGCCATACACTACGAGCATCTCGGGATGCCTGGTATAGTTCTGAAACATGGTCATTCCACCCAGGTTTGTTAAAAGAGTAATTTTTGTTATGCTTGTGAAATACTATGTCACTAGCCTTAGTAAGACAAGATATAATATTATTATACAGCTGACTGACCTCTTCTCGATGACTAGCACTAACACAATTGGGGTCTTCACAGGTAATGGCATCCTCCCTGCCAGGAACAAGCTCAGAAAGGAGAGTGTGTGTTAAAGTGCAAAATTGCTCACACTCCTCGTCAAGCCCGCCCCATGGCAATTTTGGATTTACACTATTGTTTGACTCTGTTAATTCTGGCGCTCTTTCCAAACTAGCTGTTAAGGTCAATGGGATATGAGCTTCATCTGTATAAGTATACTGAATTTCCATATTTGTTATCATATCATGGAAATCAGCACTAGCTACGGTATGATCTAGCCAAGACGTTGAGCCCCATGCTGCACTGACACATGTGTAACTACTATGAGGGAGCATGAGCTGAGAAGAGATAATTAGATCATGCTCACCACAGAAGTTAGTCATATGACTAGCAAACAGAGAGTTACTCATGTCCTTCAGATTAGCATTCCAGTCCCCTATTACAGAGTAGCAGGTGGTATTTAGTTCTTGTAAAAGAGCACTTAGCTCTCCAAGGCATTCCAGGTATTGTTCTTCATTTTCATTACATTGGTAGGGCAAGTACACACTAAGAATAACTACTTTCCGTTGGTTATCTTCTATTTCTATACCTGTACACCATGATAAATTTGATACAAGTGGTTTAACCCGGCTGTCTAAAGAGTCCCTCCAAAATATAGCTACTCCTCCCGGTGGGTGACCTGCTACTAAACCATCCATAGCTCCATCGGTTGTCGAGGCCCCAAACCCATGAAAATTATCACAGATAGTACTGAGGTTACCTAAATCCTGTTTAAAATACCAAGTCTCCTGCAGGCACACAATAGCACTGGTATTAAGCACGTCTACTACATCAGGGCGGAGGAGAAGTCCTCTGTTGGTTTTAGGGAGCCCCCTACAGTTATAGGTAGCAATACGTAAATTGTTGTGAGATGAAGTAGACTTTATATCCATGCTTAAGAGTTGTGGGGAGGGTGGGTTACCGTGGTTATAGAGTCCTCACTTGTTGGTACCGGTACCGGTGCCCTACGTTCTCTCCACCAGTACTAAATCATCTGCATAAAACAGTTCCAACGGGAGTCCGCCTCTAAAAACTCTAGACAGTGCCTCCAAGACCATAATAAAGAGGAGGGGGCTTAACACTGAACCCTGATGGACTCCAACACGGACTGCGAACTCATCACTCAGTACACCCTTCACCCTCACTGCACTTCGCGAATCCTCATACATCTTCATTATCACACGCACCAGCCACTCTTCCACACCAAGTTTCCTCATAGCCCACTGCACAACATCTCTAGGCACCCTATCAAAGGCCTTCTCCAGGTCTACAAACACAAAGTAAAGATCCTTGCCTTTTAGTAAGTATCTCTCCTGTATCTGCCTGACTATGAAGATATCATCGGTTGTACCCCGTCCTGGCATAACACCATACTGCATATCATCAATAGAGATGCTTTGCCTGATCAAACCATCAAGGACTCTCTCACAGACCTTCATGATTTGGTCAAGCATTTTCAGGCCCCTATAATTTCCTCTATCTAGCGCATCCCCTTTTCCTTTGTATATATTTACTATTACACTTTTGAGCCAATCCTCTGGGATTTTCTCATCTTTAATAATGGTGTTTATCAACTCAGTGACTAAGTTTACACCAATCTCCCCTGAGGCTTTTATCATCTCAGCGACAATGTCGGAGCAACCTGGAGCTTTACCGTCCTTCATTTTATTGATTGCGTCACTCACTACAGCTGGTGCTATCAAAGGAGGGGGTCCAGATATTGGGTTTTCAATACTAAGCTGTTCCTTATCCCATTCAAACTCTACATTTAGCAATCGTTCATAGTGTACCTTCCATGCTTCTCTGATTTCATTTTCTGCATACACAATCTTCCCATTATCGTTTCTAACACACTGTTCACCTATAATATCCCTACTGTAATTTTTAACTCGCCTAGCTAGGTTGAAGATCTCATTGGGATTGTCAGTGTTACACACTAGTTCGAGGACCAGGTCCTTAATGCGATTTTTAGCATTGTAAATAACTCTTTTGGCAGTTCGTTTAGCTGCCTGGTATTCCTCCTTGCTGCCTCCCTTCTTCCATGCCTTGAAGCACCTCCTTTTCTCTTTCACAGCATGTTCTACCTCATCATTCCACCACCAGGAGGTCTTATTCCTGGGGTGACCCTTTGTTTTGCCACAGACTTTGTCAGTGGCAGCGATAAGGCTATGCTTAAGAAAGTTCCATTGACTATTTACATCGTTAGGCCTAGCTTCCATATTTCTATTCATTTCCTCCAATTCACTATGAAACCTATCCCTAACTTCCTTGTTCTTCAGCAGCCACACTTTCCTTTTGGGTATGTATACCTTCTTGCGCTTAGGATCTCTGTATAAGCTCATGTCGCACACAAGTAGCTTATGCTGGAGGATACATTCTTCGCTCGGGATGACCTTTACATCTCAAACTAGTTTCCAGTCTTTCCTGTTAACCAAGCTGTAATCTATCTGGCTACTGGAGACCCCAGAGTTATATGTGATCAGGTGGCTCTGTCTTTTCTTTCCATCTCTCCATGTGACTCCTCACGCACTTCTCAAATAACTCATATACCCCCGTCTTACTCTTGATTTGTCTCTCCAACAACGGTCAATATTGGGATTACTGCAATATCATGCAGTGACTTCTAACAAATACTTCATACTTAATACCTGAGTGAAACAACTAATTCTTGTGAATGAAATTGTTTTTATCCAAGAATTGCAAGCCATAATTTGATATTAGCTTGTAAAATCCCCGGAATATAAGCCTATGTTACGTCACGTTTACTTTTGTCATATACCTTCCAGGAGAGGAGATGGCTGGTGTGGAGGATAATTGTGGGGACGCGGTGGTGATTACGCTGGTGCTCTGTAGTGTAAAAGAGACCGACCAGATCATGCAGCAGATTCTCAGAGTCCTGGCTCCGGTGAGTAGCATTTAACACTATACTATACAGTAGTTATTATGTTTTTTTTTATTATTTTTCTAGTTGATGGTAAATTGTCAGGAAGATTTTGTAGCGAAACATGTTAATTGTGATACATGTAATGCATGCTCTTCACTGCTTTCAGCAACTTGCCAATTACTTCGTATATATTATCAATGCTTTCCACAGACCTTCTCTATCAACTCTGGTGTAGGCCTTCTCAAAGTCCATAAAAGCAGCATACAACTTTTGTCCCTTCTCCAGATATTTCTCAACAACATATTTCAAGGCAAAAATCTGGTCTACTTACCCTCTTCCCTTCCTATACACGCCCTGCTCCTCACCTACCCATTTCTCCGTTCTCACTCTCACGATCACTACCCTACTGTACATCTTCCCTACTACACTTAGAAGACATATCCCCCGGCGAACAACTTGAGATGGTTCGGCCATATGGAACGTATGGAAAGCGAGAGAATTACTAAGAGGGTGTACGAGAGCGAGGTGGATGGACAGAGAGGGAGAGGTAGACCGAATATGAGGTGGAAGGATGGAGTGAGGAAGTACATGAACGAGGGCGGTGCTGGTTGGGGGGAGGGGCGTCGACTGACTGGGGACAGAGGTGCATGGGGGCGGTTCGTTCGTGGCCACCCCTTCGGGGATCACGGCGTCAGGCAATAGATAGATAGATAGATAGATCCCCCGGCGATTACCACACATTCCTCTCTCCCCTTTACCCTTATACTGTACAGGTGGCCTATTATGCCTGTCTTCCAGTCATCAATTACAGTCCAATTACAGTCAAATAATAGTTAGCAATGATAGTACAGTAGTGTAATTAAAGCTGGTATATCTGGAGAAGAAACAAAAGGTGTATGTTGCCTTTATGGACTTGGAGAAGGCCTATGACAGAGTGGATAGAGAAGGTTTGTGGAAAGTACTTAGAATATACGGAGTAGAGGGCAAGTTGCTGAAAGCAGTGAAGAGCATGTATGAGGGTGCAAAGGCGGCAGTACGTGTGGAGAGTGAGCAGAGCGAGTTCTTTGACCTGAATGTTGGTTTGAAACAGGGGTGTGTGATGTCCCCGT
>JAGKTK010015796.1:12175-23614 GCA_018397895.1 Paralithodes camtschaticus
AGAGAGAGAGAGAGAGAGAGTGTGTGTGTGTGTGTGTGTGTGTGTGTGTGTGTGTGTGTGTGTGTTTATGACCCCAGAATGTTGGATGAGGTCAAGTGTGGGAGTTTAAATGTTGGAGGTCAAGATAATACCATATAGGTGTGTTTTTCTGAGTCGTCCTGGTCACACCCTCAATGAATGGCTTTTGGGATTATTTATTATATTTATTTATTATATTATTGACTATATTTTGTATTTATTGTATCTATTTATTTGATTAATTATTGTATATTGTATTTATATATTATTGTTTGTATTAAATGATCATGTTATTTTATGTGTTTTTATTGTTCATTGTGGTTATTCTTGTATTTTATGTATTTGAAAAGTATTGTATTTATTATTGTATGTGATATATTCATTATGCATTGTATCCTTCATCATTTCTTGTCATGTACAGTATATAACATCCTTGCATGCTTTGTCATTCCTCCTCAAACATTGTCAAATTCTGGTCTATTTGTCTTTATTTTTTCTTGCATGTTACATTGTGCCATACATTGTAATTTCTTGCCATGTGCTGCTATATTCCAGCAAAGCAAATGTCATTTATTGTCATATATTGTTACATTTTGGAATTCGCTGCCATTTCTTGTCATACACTTTTATATTCTTATTTAAAGTGTTATTAAATGTATTATAAAACATGTTTACATAATGGTATACTCTTATTAATCGTCATAATATTATCACATTAATTATATTATTATCATCTGACACGTCTTGCCATATATTGCCACGTGTATGTACACTCGATGATAGACCTAGTTAGCGATGTGTTTGCAATGCACTGATGCAATGGTAGCAGAAGCAATCCGTGCCGTTTTTACTTTCGAGCTAAAGAACAAAACCAAAACATGCCGTATATGTACAAAATTGACACTACTTGTCTTAAGGGGGGTGACCTGTTTTTGTTCTGTCGTTTTCAATCTTTCTCTGGCTTGTATCCATTTGGCCCCATTCAGCCTACTGTTTTAAGACGTTTATCCCCATCCAGGTGTCAATTTTTGTTTGACAGCAGGCTAAATTTGTACATTTTTCGATAGAAAAATTTATCCGGCGAAGCCGGATTTCTTCATATAATGCTGGCTCGCTATCGCTCGCTAGGAAGAAATCGACACCTAGATGGGGATAAACGTCTTAAAATAGTTGGCTGAATGGGGCCGAATGGATACAAGCCAGAGAATGAGAGAAAAGGACAAATAACAAAAAGCAGGTCACCTCCCTTAAATATCTTCGACCTATCTATCTATCTATCTATCTATATGCTCAGGCCCAATCCCCATTTTGGGGGTAGCCGACTCAAGACAGAGCAAGAACAGGGAAAACACAAAAACAACATAAAACAAAAAATATACACAGATAAAAAACACAAACTCTCACACATCCAGGTCACCCAGGAGAAGACCCAGAGACCCGGGTTACCAAGGTCGCTCCAGCACTCCCCCGGCCCCTGACCACCCGGAGAGGTTCCGATCTCGGCAGGCAGACATGCAGCGGAGCCAAAGCCACAAGCCCTCCCACCACACTTCCAGGCACACCCTTCATATTAATCGTCTCCCCGGGCCAGGCGCCTGATGGACTATTATCTAGTCCAACTTGCGCCCGACCCCTTACTCCAAATGACCACGTGTTCACTCAACTATTCACAAGCATTCTCCATTCACTCCTGTCCACCACCACTTCCCCTGCCTGATCTATAGTCATTCCTCTATCATCCAAAGCCTTTCTTACACAGTCTCTCCATCTCAATGGGGGTCTTCCTGCCCTTCTATCTCCCCTTGTACCTGACTCACATATTCTCTTTGTAAGCCTTTCATCTCCCATTCGTTCAACATGACCATACCAGCTCAGCACCCTTCTGTCCACTCTGGCTGACAAATGTTCCTGCTGCCCCACTCTCCTACGTATCTCTTCATTCCTCAATCTGTCTCTACGAGTAACTCCACACATACTCCTCAAGCAGCTCATCTCCATCACATCCAGCCCTCTTTTCTCCTTTTTCTTCAGAGCCCATGTCTCAGCCCCATACATCACTGTTGGCACAACAATTCCTTGATACAGTGCACTTTTTACTTTCACTCCGAGATTTCTCGTCTTCCACATACTTCCCATTGCTCCGAAAACCTTCCTTCCTTCACACACTCTCTGTTTTACCTCCACTTCCATACCTCCACTCCTGCTTATCGTTCCTCCTAGATATTTAAAACACTCTACTTGTTCCAATATTTCCCCATCCAGCCTCACATCTAGATTCACCCTATGCTCTCCCCTATTACACACCATTACTTTACTTTTATTGACGTTCACCTTCAGTTTCCTCCTTCCACAAACCACACCAAACTCTTTGACTACCCGCTGCAGTTTCTCATCAGAATCCGCCACCAATGCTGTGTCATCAGCGAACAGCAACTGATTCAACTCCCAATCTCTACCATTCTTTCCTACTAAACCCAATCCTCTTCCCATAGTTCTCCTTTTCACCTCCCTCACCACACCATCCATAAACATATTAAACAGCCATGGTGACATTACACAACCCTGTCGCAAACCTACCTTTACCTCAAACCATTCACTCAACTCACCATTTCCTACTCTCACACATGCTCTGCTCCCTTCATAAAAACTCTTAACTGCTTCTAACAAATTTCCTNTTCTCTTTGTAAGCCTTTCATCTCCCATTCGTTCAACATGACCATACCAGCTCAGCACCCTTCTGTCCACTCTGGCTGACAAATGTTCCTGCTGCCCCACTCTCCTACGTATCTCTTCATTCCTCAATCTGTCTCTACGAGTAACTCCACACATACTCCTCAAGCAGCTCATCTCCATCACATCCAGCCCTCTTTTCTCCTTTTTCTTCAGAGCCCATGTCTCAGCCCCATACATCACTGTTGGCACAACAATTCCTTGATACAGTGCTCTTTTTACTTTCACTCCGAGATTTCTCGTCTTCCACATTCTTCCCATTGCTCCGAAAACCTTCCTTCCTTCACACACTCTGTTTTACCTCCACTTCCATACCTCCACTCCTGCTTATTGTTCCTCCTAGACCTCTATCTTCGACCTAATGTTATAATTTAATTGTGTATTCATGCGTATACCACACCACACCCCTGGCTTCAGAATATTGTATATCATATTCCATAAATAGGGATCTTAGAATTAAAACATATATCAAGCCTATAGCATCATTGTTATATTTTGTGTTTCTTTATATGTGTATAGCTATGTATAATGTCAAGCTTCATTACTGGAATTTTAGCTGCAACTTCACCAGATAATCGAAAAGTTTACAAAAACAAAAAAATGCGACGAAAGGCGTTATGGTCCTGAGTGGATATAATCATTGACGCAAAGGGAAACTCGAGGCACTAATTCTGTTTTTGTTTTGTTTTTTCTTCTTCTTCTTTCTTTTTGTCCTCAACAGGTGAGTCTGACTGAGAGAGGAATGTGGCAGTCATGGCCAATTGTAATGGAGTACTAGTCTTTGCTACAATGTGGTCCAGTGATCAGTAAAAACGAATACATATGAGAGAGAGAGAGAGAGAGACTGTTTCGTTTCAGCTGACGATAAACTTAATCCCTTAGCAGCTAATTTATTAATACTTCATGGACCAATATGAAACTACTACGTTTCTGCATCATATTAAGACCAAGTTTATATGATTAGCACCATATTACACTACAAAATCTTTAAGATAACTGAGAAATCTTGATGGGAACTTTGCAATTTATCGTCAGTTGAAAAGAAACACAGGATAGTTGATTGACTGCTAAAAGAAAGCCCTGTATTCTGCCATACAATAGCTCTATAATACATTCGTCACCCTTAACACCTAAAGAGCGGCCTAGGCGGTAAATAATATGTAGCCACCAGCGGGGTGTTTTTACCCAAAATAGGGCTGTTTACGTGATCATTGTCATGCCTAAATAAGACCCAGAGCGTAAAACAAGTATCTAGCCCTAAAAGGGCATAAACAGAGCTTTCCAATGACACCACAACGATCCTTGTATGACCGCTAGTTTTCTTGCAACAACCGCGCAACACGAGTGCAAAAACCATTGTAATTCGGTACTTTCCCCCTACATTTCACTATGTAGCGAGTGTGAGAGGGTGGAGGAGGGTGGGATTCATGTCAGTTGGTCCGCCGCGGTGGTCTGGAGCAGTCATACGCTCGCTAATCTCCTGCCACCACTTGTCTCTCTCTCTCAGCAACATTACGTGCTGAAATTGCCACACGACCTATGTCGCGCGCCGCCACATAGTCCAAATTTATTTCACTCGACTTATGTTGCGCGCCGCCAGTTAAGGGTTAAAGGTGGGTGTGCAAGGGTTGAGGTAAACATGGAAAAATAATCACCAACCTGCATATAATTTTCCTGTAAAATGCAATGTCACTGAAATAATTATTAACAATGGTATAAAGGATTTTGTGGATCGTCTATACCGGGCCTGTGACGTCATAGTGACGTCACACCAGTATCCTCATCCTGGACTGGATGGTGGACTTACACTTTTGTGACGTCACAGGCCTGGTATAGATGATCCACAAAATCCTTTATATCATTGTTAATAATTATTTCAGTGCCATTGCATTTTGAAAGATAATTATGTACAACTTGGCGATTATCATTCCATGTTTATCTCAACCCATGCGCCCCCACCTTTAAGGGTAGATGGGTCGTTTTTCTGGTCCCCTCTCTTCCTCAAGCTTAGCCCTATTAGTTTTGATATATTAAGACGTTCGCCCCATTAGTTTAGCGATTTTAAGACATGTTGCCCCATTTCGTTGTCAATTTTAAGACATTTCGTGACATATAGGTGTCGATTTTAACTGGCGATTTGTCTACCGAAAAATGTCCAAATATATCTTGGAAGGGGATCCATGGGTTGTTTTTTAAAGTGTGATGGAGGTCTAGGGAAGAAACTAGACAAATATTATATAAATAAAATAAATCGACCAAAAAGTGAACCATTCCCCCTTTACTGTGAACATATTAAAGAGCTAAAACAAGATAAACTGGATAATGGGATTCCAAGTCTCAACAGCCAGGAAGACAGAGCAAAACATTAAGTAAGAGATAATATAGATGCAGGGTAATCCACTTAATGGTAATACCCTATTAACAAGCTAATCACATTAAGAAAGGAATGCTGCTATCTTATGCAGGAGTAGCTTTGATGGTCTCAATAATGTGTTTGGGTGTCCATTAGAGAGAGAGAGAGAGAGAGAGAGAGCGAGAGAGAGAGAGAAAGACAGATACAGAGACAGAGAGAGAACACAAAAAGAGAGAGATAGAGAGAGGGGGGGGGGAGAAGAAGAAGAAGAAGAATAGAAGAGATAGTAAAAATAATACAATTTAAGAAGAAAAGGGTAAGACGGGGGAGTAGAAAAGACTCCCTAATCCCTAATATAACATAAATTTAAATACTGTTAATCCGCTTGTGGCTAGTAAGAAGAGGAAGCGAGAGAGGAGAAAAGTAGAAAACAATAGAGAAAAAGAGAATAAAAGAGAAATATGGAAATGTATATAACGAACACTACCTAACTATTTGGAGAGGAAAAAATTGAAATACTACTAACCAAAACAATTGTATAAATATCAGTTATTTACCGGACATAATATTACTGTTCTGTCAACAGGTCAATCAGACTATGCAAGTGATGTTGCAATCTTGTTCAATAGGATTATAGATGTTTGCAACAGTGAGGATTAAGTGTGCAATGAAGACAACACATATTAGAGAGAGAGAGAGAGAGAGAGAGAGAGAGAGAGAGAGAGAAATGAGAATGGGGGAGGGGTTGAGATTGTGGAGAATACAATATGATGTATACAATATTAAACCAATTTGGCAATATCACAATACCAGTTTATTTTGCCACTAAGAAAAACTGCACATAAAGCAAATAACCTATCAACGGGTCAATGGGACTTTGAAAGCATTGCTGCAATCTCGTGCATTAGGATTCAAGATACTTGCAACAATGTGGTCTCATGTGCAATAAAGATGACAATATATACATGAGAGAGAGAGACAGAGAGAGAAATAGTAATAAAATTGTGTGTGAGAGGTCGCGTGAGTGAGTATGAGAGTGAGTGTGAGAGAGAGAGGGAGAGTCAAGGAGTCGGCAGGATTCTAGACGTGTGCAACAATGTAGCAACCGGTGCAATAAAGGCTGCTGGAGGGCGTGCTATATAATCTGTAGGTGCTAGTAACTGGCCAATTAACTCACTTTTATTGCTCTTCTGTACCTCCTTAGAATTTAAAGACGTGAATGTGGTGTAGTTTATTTCAATGGGGTGTAATAATTCAGGGAACAATTGAAAACAAATTGTTTTGCCTTGTTTCATATACAGTATATACGGTATAATTATATAGTCTCTTAGTCTGTCTCTTTGGTGTTAATCCCCTTCAGTACCAAGACGCCCTCATAGCTTTGATTCTGGCTAAGATTAGACGATTGTATGCAGTTTAAGGACTTGTTATTAAGAGCGTTTATTGAGATCTTATATACCCGTTTGAGTCGTAAAGGTTGATTATATACTAAAGAAAATCGTCTAACGGTAACCAGAATATGATGGAAATTACGAAATAAAATACATAAGGATCCCAATGCTAGAAGCCTCCACTACTAAATGTTGCCACCCATAAAACACCACTTTATGTTAACCCTTTCAGTACCAGTGACGTCCTTTTATTGTATTCTGGCTACTATTAGACAATTAGATTTAGTTTAGGATAGGTTTCAAGCAAATGTAAGGCTTTGAACAATTTTGATTAACCCCTTTAATTAAGGGAAGAATCCACCTTGGGGGGCCTGAAGCTTTCAGATCATTATGTATTATGTGTTTTGGGCTAAAATCCTTGTATGGTATAGGAAAATGTAAGGGAAGAGGAAAAAACACCATCCACCATCCCCCCTCCCTCCCCACCCCCGCCCATTAAATGAACAACTGAAGGTTTTTATATTTATTCGTTTTTACAGTAGGCTATAAAATCCTCGTAATTGTTTAATCGAAGGCCTCTTTTTCTAGTTATTAAAAACGTATTCTATGGTGTATTATGTGATATATAGAAGCAATAGAACTGTTAAAATGACCTGGGAAGTGCATATTAAACCAAATGCAAAACTTTGAAAAATGAGGTAAGATATATGTGTTTTTTATCACTTTTCAACCCAAGACCAGCGGGGGTCTGGGAGCGGCAGCCCCCCAGGATGCCCAGGTTAGCTTAGGTTAGGTTAGGTTAGGTTAGGTTAGGTTAATGACCAGCTATGTAAATACAGTAGGCCCTAGTGAACTTTTGGTTTAGTCTGTGCTCAAAAATCATTTTTTTTTAGGAGGAGGCCATACACTAAACAATTACCAAAATCCTTCCCAGAGAACAATAAAACGAAGCTAAACAACAAATATACCCATCTGACAACCATGACTCCCACTTCCTCCCCCCCCCAACAAAAAAAATGCCCTGGTCCCCCTAGTCCAGTCCACTAAAATACTTAGAACCAATACTAAACACACACTAAATAGATAATAGTTCTACAGAAAATCCTGGGATCCCGTTTTCTGTCAGTGCTGTAAAGAGAGAGAACGATATTTTCGACATTTTGTATGGCTAACTAAAGCATATTCGGATAAATTCCACTGGTTATACCAACTAAATTCATTCTTTTATATACTCGCGATACACATATTTTCACCTAGTAAAATATATAAGTCCATTGAATATTGCTCCAAATCCTCCCCACTTTGCAGGTATGTTATATAGGTAGCCTATATAAGCAACTTTTGTAAAAGAGGATGTGGGTTACATGTGGGTTACAACCCAAATTTCATTCATGGGCAGTTTTTTATTTTATATATTTAAGGCCGCAATAGCTACATGTCTATTCAACAATTTTGTCCACAGCTTATATGTTGAATGTGGGCAAACAAATATGGCCAATTTGAAGGTATTATATGAAGGCTTCTTCATAAAAAAAACTCCGCACTTTATCTTGGAAAATACAATACTTTTGTATTTGTTTGTATTATAAACCAAATTTCGCACACTCGCACATAGGGTGATAAAATTGCACCAGATATTCCTTATACCATTGACATCAACCACTATAAATGTTAACACAATGCTGGATCCACAAGCTGAGTTAGCCCACCAAGGTGGAGACTCCTTAACTACCACTGATCCTTTCTAATCTATATGTTATTAATTTCACCACAACACCAAACACCTCCAATGAGGTGTTTAAATATAGGCAGACTAAAATGAAAAAGACGTGACCGGTACTGAAAGAGTTAAGAAGCAATATCAATCATGTTATTTTTAATAATGTTTACTTACATACTAACAGAAAAGAAAAGAAAAAACACCCCCAAATTAGGCTTGTGGTTCTATTTGGAAGTGGGTGATATTAATACATTTGGCGAGCTTAGTGCCTTGTACGTCGGAAAACAAACACAAAAAGTCGTCATCAAGTGTACAGAGTTTAAGGGGAGATGGGTCACTTTTCTGGTATCCCATCTTCCTCCTGCTTAGCCCCATTAGTATTCGGATTTTATGACGTTCGTTCCATTAGTTTGGCGATTTTTAGACCTTTCGCCCCATATCTTTGTCAATATTAAGACTTATCGTGTCATTTAGGTGTCGGTTTTTTCTTGGCAAGCGATTGCGAGCCTATAATTTAAGAGGAATCGACCTTCGGCCGAGACATTGTTCTATCGAAAAATGTACACATTTTTCTAGAAGGAGGGTCTGGGGGGGGGGGGGGGGGGTTAAGCTTAATGGAGGTTTAGGGAGGACATTTAAAAACTAATAAGAAAGATACAAAAATTAGGAAACAAATACGCCCATCACCCCTCAATATACTTTAATGATGCTCAGTGGTGCTGCTAGTCTCTCTCTCTCCTTCACATTTCGACACCAGGGATCTAGTTTCACCTTTTAGTATTAGGGTCGCCGCACGAGTTCACTTTATATATATCTTTAATCCCTCCTGTACCGGCGACGCCTTTTTTTCATTTTATTCTGGCTATATTTCGTCGATTTTCCGCAGTTTAGGAAGGGTATGTGGTGCTAAAAAGGGTTAAGAGAGATAGTTCGAAGCCTGTTAATTGTTGGAGACCCTTTTTAAACTTAATAAAATCGTCTAATAGTTGCCAGAATAAAGCTAAAAAGACGTCGCCGGTAATGAAGGATTTAAATTATCTATCTTTTATTATCCTTTATTACCCAATTTAACCCTTAAAGGATTATGATGCATTTTGAAAGTTTATTCTGGCTATCAGTAGACGATTCTATACAGCTTAGAATGGATCTGTGGGGAATAAAAGGGTAAAGACAATCTCAATTAACCCTCTGATTTCCATAATGCTCCTTTTAGTCTCTCACATTTGGAATCCCATTACGCCATCAGACAATACACTAGGACCATACGGCTGGGAACGTGTAGATAGCAGAGAAGGAGTGTTGTAGATAGAGGAAGCTGTTGGAGTGGATTTTGGTATGTGTGGGCTGGGAAAGTGTAGATAGCAAAGAAGGGGTGTTGTAGATAGAGGAAGCTGTTGGAGTGGCTTTTGGTATGTGTGTTACTAGTCTGAATAATATCGTCTATTCATAGCCAGAAAACAGAAAGAAAACGCGTCATCGTATCTCGAAAGGGTTAACTCTCTCAATGCAAGTATGGCGAACAATAGAGGATTTTGTCCAGGTTACACTGAGTGTAAATGTTGAATGTTTATAATAGGACACATAATTAGAACAAAACTGGTACACATTAATTAACCCCTTCTGTACCAGCCAAGTTTTTTTTTCTGGCAAGCGATAGCGAAACTGCAATTTAGGGGGAACCAGCCTCTGGCCTTGACATTTTTCTACTGAAAGCTGTACTAATTTGTCTGGAAGGGAGAGTCTATATATTGTTTTGTTTTTTGTTGTGTTCTAGCTTGATGGAGCTCTAGGGAGAAAAACAAGTCCTCTCCTTAATTCTTTATTCAGATATGAGAGGTTGGCGTCGGAATTTCTAGACTAATGGGTACTAAAACTGCATTAACCCCTTCAGCACGATGACGTAATTTGCATTATAATCTGGTTACCATTAAGCGATTTTCATTAACTTATTATCTTCTTGTGGGACGCAAAGGGGTAAATACGATCTCGATAAACCCTCTCAATAACATAGGTCCTTCTTGAACTGCATAAAATCGTCTAATTTTAGCTAGAATCAAAGGTCAAAAGACGTCATCGTGCTGAAGGGGTTGAATATACATTTAAATCAAGACATTTAAAGACAGGTATATGAAGTACCTCTCTGAAGCAAAGACCAGAATAGAGCACAGATTTGCTTTATCTTTTACCCATTTAATTATTTTATTCTTGCTAAACCTAGACGAATTTGAGACAGCTTTGGAAGGACCCCTAGCAGTCATAGGATTGATCTCGATTTGTGTGAATTTGTATTTTCCCACTTTTTTTTTTTTTTTTTTTCTGTTGTGTTGTTCCTATTCTGGCTCTGTCTTGAGTCACCCCCCCCCAAAAAAA
Organism: Paralithodes camtschaticus; assembly: GCA_018397895.1. Taxonomy (NCBI): domain Eukaryota; kingdom Metazoa; phylum Arthropoda; class Malacostraca; order Decapoda; family Lithodidae; genus Paralithodes; species Paralithodes camtschaticus. Next base: position 22,758 of record JAGKTK010015796.1, read on the forward strand.
ATAATAATAATAATAATAATAGGAAAAGTGAGCATACAAAATATAATAGAATAGAACCCTTCAGCTCCCATAAACCTTTACTATAACAGATGGATTTTAGGCAGCTTTAGAAGGACCTCGAGCACTCATAGGGGTAAATATTTTGGTCTCAATTACCCTTCAGTCCCCATAAACCCTACCTGTATTTACCGTCAGCGGAAAACAAATCTAGTATAATTGGAAGACTTCCTGTCAATTGGTTTCAAATTAGAGAAAAGCGTCGTTTATAAAATACTCGGGTACAAAAAAGGTAACAAAGGTGTTTAGCAGGTATGTCATATATGTAACTCAATTGATTTATCTAGTTTAAGGTTGTAGGGTATATTTGTTGGTCTATTAATTACTTATTTATATATGTATTAGCTTCCTCGCTTCGCCTCCTTCAAGCTTAAAGAAACACCCCCAAAACTCCTATTCAAGATCAATTTGTATATTGTTCGGTAGAATAATGTCCCGACCGAAGGCCGTTTCCTCCTACAATTACAGGTTCTCTATCACTCGCCAGGAAAAACAATGATGCCTAATTTGGCATGAAAGGTCTATATATTGACAAATAAATGAGGCGAAAGGTCGTAAAATTACCAAACTGATGGAACGAACGTCTTAAGATTTCAAAACTAATGGGAATAAACGTGAGGGAGAACAATCCTCCCCCTTCATGACTTGTTAGCCTGGCCTGGATCTGGTTATTTCTTGCAGTAATTTATCCATGCCCTGCCTGGCCTCTGCCCTCGTCTTCTGTTGGTGTGTTTGTTTGTTTGTTTGTTTGTCTGTCTGGCTGTCTTTATGTATGTATGTCTGTCTCATGGCCGGTCTCT
>JAGKTK010015797.1:0-11631 GCA_018397895.1 Paralithodes camtschaticus
TAGGGTGAATCTAGATGTGAGGCTGGATGGGGAAATATTGGAACAAGAAGAGAGTTTTAAATATCTAGGAGGAACAATAAGTAGGAGTGGAGCTATGGAAATGAAGGTAAAACAGAGAGTCTGTGAAGGAAGGAAGGTTTTCGGAGCAATGGGAAGTGTGTAGAAGATGAGAAATCTCGGAATGAAAGTAAAAAGTACAATGCATCAAGGAATTGTTGTGCCAACAGTGATGTATGGGGCTGAGACATGGGCTCTGAAGGAAAAGGAGAAAAGAAAGCTGGATGTGATGGAGTTGAGCTGCTTGATGAGTATGTGTGGAGTTACTCGTAGAGAGAGATTGAGGAATGAAGAGATACGTAGGAGAGTGGGGCAACAGGAACATTTGTCGGCCAGAGTGGACAGAAGGGTGCTGAGCTGGTATGGTCATGTTGAACGAATGGAAGATAAAAGGCTTACAAAGAGAATATGTGAGTCAGATACAAGGGGAGATAGAAGGGCAGGAAGACCCCCGTTGAGATGGAGAGACTGTGTAAGACAAGCTTTGGATGATAGAGGAATGACTATAGATCAGGCGAGGGAAGTGGTAATAAACATGAATGAATGGAGAATGCTTGTGAATAGATGAGTGAACATGTGGTCATTTGGGGGAAGGGGTCGGGCGCAAGTTGGACTAGATAATAGTCCATCAGGCGCCTGGCCCAGGGAGACGGTTTATATGAAGGGTGCGCCTGGAAGTGTGGTGGGCGGGCTTGTGGTTTCGCTCTGCTGCATGTCTCCCTGCCGAGATCGGAACCTCTCCGGGTGATCGGGGGCCGGGGGAGTGCTGGAGGGACCTTGGTGACCCTGGTCTCTGGGTCTTCTCCTGGATGACCTAGATGTGTGTGAATTTGTATTTTGGTTTTGTGTGTTCATTGTTTTTTGTTGTGTTGTCCCTATTCTGGCTGTCTTTTTTCCCCCCCCCCCCAAAAAATAAAATAAAAAAATAAAAAAATAAATAAATAAAAATAGGATAAGTGGGGATTGAGCCTGAATATATAAAATATAATATAATAGACTAAGTAGAGCGCATACCTCCGCTTATGCTGGCTGGTTCTATACCACTGATAGCTTAGGTCTAATGTTTTTTCTGGATCTGAGTTCCAAGATAACATCCAGATTGCCTTCTTAATTGGATCACTTCTTCCTTGGCGCACATATTATTTGACCCCCAAATTTCGTAAAAATCGGTTCATAACTTTCTGAGGGGTCTTGTTTACATACAAATAAACGGAAGCGAAAACATAACCTCCAATCATAATCATAGGCGGAGGTAAAAACACAAGAAGGAGTAGTAGCAGAAGAAGGAAGGAGAAGGAGGTGGATGGTTCAGGAGAGGAGAGATAATGAGGTCTGTAATGTCAGGAGTAATTTGTCAGTCACACACAGTAGCAGCACCAGATTATTACTTGTTTACTAGACTAGACGCTAGATATGGTAAACAAGGAAGTTACCAGTTGTTTATGTCTCTCCTAATTATCTCCGCCATAGAAGTCGACGGAGGTCATGTTTTTTGCCTCCGTTTGTTTGGCTGTGTGTATGTTTGTCTGTCTGTAAACAAGATATATGACAAAGTTATGAACTAATGTTCACAAAATTAATGAACAGATAGGATTTGCACAACGGAAGAAGTGATTTAATTTAGCAGGCGATCGGTAGAGCGTATACCTCTCCCAGCGTAGGCGGCTCACAAAGTTATGAACCGATGCTTAAGAAATTTGGTGAGCAGGTAGGATATGGGCGAAAGAGAAAGTGACTCAATTTTGGAGGCAGTTGGGAAAGTGCATACCTCCTCCAAACAGAGATATGCACTTTCCCGAGTGCCCCTCTAATTTACTTGTTTATTTGTTTACTCCAAAATATTAGTTGTTTATTACACAAGATCGACGCTGGACCCAGAAAAAGGATGTTACCAGTTGCTTATGTCTTACTCGTTAGTCAAGTGTTTACTCCAGAACATTAATTGTTTACTACACAAGACGCTAGACCTGGTAAACAATGAGGTTACAAGTTGCTTATGTCATACTCGTTATTTACTTGTTAACCCCTTCTGTACCGGTGCCTTCCTTCTAAATATTATCTGGCAACATTAGCCGATTTTATTCAGTTTAAAATGGGCCTCCAGCAATTAACAGGCTTGGGACTATCTCACTTAACCATTTTTACTACCATTGATCTCTCTTAAACTGCACAAAATCGTCTAAATATACCTAGCATATAATTTAAAAGACGTCGCCGGTACATAAGGGGTTAACTCCAAAATATGACTTGTCTACTACACAAGACTCTAGACCCAGTAAGCAAGGAGTTTACCAATTGTTTAAGCCCTTTCTCACAGCTTACTTCTTCCATTGTTCCTGTTTAAATTTTGTTTTTGCCTTATTTGGAGCTAATATCTTGCCTTGCTTCTTACTTACCTTCTCAAGCAGCTGTAAATAAGTTTACAGAGCTTATATACTCATCGTTTTGCTCCCATTTACCGAATCGATGGTGATTATGTTCATGAATTACGTACGATTTACTTATTATATATCTCTATTATAATTGACTCCTTCCTTGAATATGACGGGAGTACGTTAATATGTGTCCGACTAATTTGCTTGGGAAACAAATGCACTTACTCATTATAGTGATGTACATTCTATGTGGTGGATTTGTGTTCTTTTATTTTTATTTTTGTATTTTGCTAAATCGTTATTTCCACATAGTGCTTTAATTAAATAAGTTTTATGTTTGTCTTTATATTGTGTCATCCCTGTTTTGGTTTGTTTATTTTGCATTACTCTGACACACAGGAGCCCAGAAATATTGCTTGTTTATTACACCTGGCCTGGTAAGCAACAAGGGGGTTACGAGTTGCTTATTATGTCTTACTTTTGGGGTACACCGAGGCTCAACAATTGCGTTTTCCTATCCTTTTTGTATTTTTCTTTTTTAATCACCAAGCCAAAATATGAGTTGATGTTTTGTTTTTTCCCTACCTAAAACTATATTATTATTATTAAGATTTGTTTTATCACCAAACCACAATATGAGTTGGTGTTTAGTTTATTCCCAACCAAAAAAATGTGAATACTGTATGCCACATGCAGCTATTATGGTAGTGTGGTGAGAGAAGCGACTCATTCTCTGTTCATACCCGACTTTGGAGCCTATTTCATGCAATGTTCTTACTTCAATTCTTAAGGGGGGTAGTGGTTATTTTTTGGTCTAGTTATATTTGCATTCATATATTTTTTAGTTTCCTTAAACAAGGAAAAACCTTGACACCCTTTCAAGATAAATTTGTAAATTTGTTAGTAGAAAATGTCCCGGCCAAAGGCCGGTTCCTCTTAAAATTACAGGCTCGCTGTCGCTCGCCAGGAAAATATCGACACCTAAATGATACGAAAAGTCTTAATATTGACAAATAAATGGGATGAAAGATCTTAAAATCTAACCGGGCGAACGTCTTAAAATCTGAAAACTAAATGGGGCTAAACATAAGGGAGGAGGTTAAAAAATATCCCTTAGGTAAAAATCTCCCTTTAAGATTATTATGTATATGCCACACTTGATATTACTAGACAACTATTCCCCATGTAATAGATCTACATAAAGGAACTTGGGAATATTACTTGTTTACTCAAGAAGATGGCCCGAACTGGTAAACACGACGATTATCATACATTTATGAACCATTTCTTTTGTCGAATATTTTCGGGTTAGGTCATATGAAACAAAAGCGGGCACAACATCTAATAATATAATTGCACAACTATTTACATTAATTAAACTATATCTATCTGCGCAGTTGTGTATATTCTGCATAATTGTTAATCTGCATAATCTTCATAATCCACTCTTAATCTTCATAATCCACTTTTAATCTGCATAATTCACTATCAATCTTCATAAACCACTTGTAATCTTCATAATCCACTCTTAAGCTTCACAATCCACTTTTAATCTTCGTAATCCACTCTTAATTTTCATAATCCACTCTTAGTCTTCATAATCTTCATAATCCACTCTTAATCTTCATAATCCACTCTATTCACGGGAATATCTTATATAAATGTGTGTGTTTGTGTTGTAATATATTTAGTAAATTTAAATAATTTAAAATAAAATAAAAGATACACGGGTAACAACATGCAGGCTATGCTATATTAGTTGGCCCTCACCACCTATAGAAGTCGTCTTTAATATGTTGACTGCGAGAGGCCTTACCTGTGGTTAATCAAGATATCTATTTTTACCTAGAATATAAGTTGCATTTTTTTTTTTTTTTTTTTTTGTGCATGGAACGAGTTTGGCTATTCGAGGTACAGTACAATACAACCGTTTGACTAGCATACGTCTTTCCTAATCTGAATAACATTATATAATAACTGCCTTGATGGTGTAACGGTTAGAGTGTTTAAGATCTGTATGTGGTAACCCAGGTTCGAATCCCGGTGGATCACAGGCTTGCTTGCATAAATTTCTTTGGGAGGTGTGTGGTGTTTAGTGGAGCAGATAACTGCACATTTCAGGAGAATCGTTCATTTCCGGAAACAAGCACCAAATTTGGCACACATACTCCTTGGGGATTGCTCTTTTGATAAAACCCGTTAGCCACCTAAAAATTCAAGATGGCGGCCATTTTTCAAGATGGCCACCATTGAATATACAGAAATATTGCATTTCGCAATAAAATCGTAAAGACTTGTCCTATTTGAATGATCTTGGTGTCAAATCATACATTTTTCACTGTGTAGAATCCGAATTTGGAACCATGGACTTACTCACTAGCTTCCTTGTACCATAATATCAGTCCCGGAATCCTAGTATTCTGCTAAATTAGAGGTTCATGTTACGTCTGACTCGGCTAAAATGCATGGTAGTGTATATCGTAGTAGTGTTAGAGGTTTAGTATGTGTAGCATCTTCCTGTACAAGGCTTCCAAACTGGACCGCCCCCCCGCCCCGCGGGGGGGGGGACGTTGAGAGACTTGCAGCGGAAGGTGTAGACTAGTAGCTCAATAGAGCGGATGTCAACGCACAGCCAGGGCACACTGGTGGCACCGCTGCTGTGAAACTCAGCATGGGGTTCAGTATCAGCTGAATAATTAGTTTAGTGTAGCTAAATAATTAGTATAGTGTCCCAAATGCTGTCTAATAAGCCCCGCATCAGTTAACTACTGTAGATTACATGTAGTTTAACATAGATGTTTAGTTAGATAGCCGTGCCTGAATTGACAGGGTGTGCCAGCGCGGGAGAGCCGAGCCAAGGGTAACGGGGCTTTACATTGCTTTGCATGTACAGTAGTTACCTGGATGGTGTACAGATCGCACGGGACTTAAATGATACTGGATGAACGATCGGGCTAGGTGTAGGTCATATATTTTTATTCCCGAACCTAGTCGTATCCCATACCTTATTGTGCATGATTGTGATCAAGGTGGTAAAAGGATAACCCCTCGGCCTTGATTCACTGAATACAGATAATTATCATACTGTGATTATCTGTTATATCTGTTATCATATAACATACTGTGTTATATCATACTGTGATTATCTGTTATATACTGTGATAATCTGTTATCTATTATATCTGTGTTACAGATGATTATCATACTGTATTCACCATGATCGCAAATACAGATCCAGGACTGTCTAAATTCCGGACTGACTGGAGCAAGTGTTGTCTTTGCCAGAAGAAGAAGAGTGAAGAGCACAAGTCACCACGTGCACAACAACCACAAGAACATGATGGCTACACTTTGATTGCGACTACTATTCCCCTCTTTCACGCAATTAATGAGATGCCTATTGTTCTGGATCCAGCCAGACTTGATGATGGTGGTGGCATTGAAGAAACTCCGAGGAGGAACAAGGCGCAGTATCACCAAAGTTGTCACCTTATGTTCAACAACACGAAACTGGAGAGAGCCAGAAAAAGAAGAGCAGAGAGTGCGCAGCCAGTAGAATGCCAGACCAAGCTGTGTAGAACCAGCCTTGAAGGCCAAACGTGTTTCATATGTGACAAAGAAGCCCCATCCTCTGAACTCAGACAAGTTATGACGATGAACCTCAATAACAGACTTAAGTAATGTGCCCAAACTTTAAATGACGGAAAACTTCTTGCAAGACTCAGCGGTGGAGATGCTATTGCACAGGAGCTCAAATACCATTTTGCATGCTTGACAGACCTGTACAATAGAGAGAGGACGTACCTCAGAGCCACCAAGAGACTGGAACAGGAACGTGCACCCGAAGAGGATGCCCACCCACAGGCATTCTCAGAGCTAGTCACATATCTAGTGGAGACCACCAGATCTGGCGAGGGTCTTGCAGTCTTCCGACTTGCAGACATAGTTCACCTGTATGCCCAGCGCCTGGAACAGCTGGGTGTTGATGCACCTGCTGTCAACTCCACAAGACTGAAGGAAAAACTGCTGTCAGAAATACCTGAGTTGGAAGTGCACAAGCAGGGAAGGGATGTTCTTCTGGCTTTCCAGAAAGATGTGGGCTTTGTCTTGTCAGAAGCCTCGGACTATTATAGTGAAGCTATTATCCTTGGCAAAGCAGCTAACATCTTGCGAAGACATATGCTGGACCACAAATCCACATTTGATGGAACCTTCCATGAGGGGTGCATCGAGCAGGCCATTCCACTCACTCTTCTTCAGTTTGTGGCCATGCTTGAACACTGAGCGGACATCAAATCTCAACTGAGGTTTGGCGCATCAAAGACAGATCTAGCAATTGCTCAGCTTCTTCAATACAACTGCTACGCAAGGTACAAAGAAGGAGCAGCAACTCACAGACACTCCAAAGACAGAGAGACCCCATTCCCTGTTTACATGGGGATGTCCGTCTACACAAAGACCAGAAAGAGAAAGTTGGTGGAAATGCTTAACGAGCATGGCATCAGCATTTCATACGACAGGGTGCTACAGATATCTGCACAGCTGGGAGATGCAACAGTCAGCAAGTACGTGGAGGATGGGGTGGTTTGTCCACCAGTTCTGCGAAAAGGGCTGTTCACCACATCAGCCATGGGCAACATAGACCACAATCCCACTGCAACGACAGCGACCACTTCTTTCCATGGAACCAGCGTCTCTGTTTTCCAGCACCCAACCAAAGAAGACAAAGGTGAAGAGCGTGGACAGCTGAAGTTCGGAGAGGAGAAAGTGAAGACAGTTCCAGAACTTCGAGACTCCTGGCCCGCCTTCCGAAGGGCCCGCCTTCTTCACCAAGAAGAAACCCTCTCCTCCCCAGAGTGGTGTGACACACCCAGACACCAGTCTGCTGAGGCCACAACTGGCAATGGAGTATGAGTGGCTGGAGAAGGTCACTGTGACAGATGGGCCAGTGGATGTGACTTGGTCAGCCCACCATGCTTCACAGAAGAGAGGAAAGCCATTTGAGGTCAGCATTACATCACTTTTGCCTCTGCTGCGAGATCAGGCCCACTCGGTTGCTACAGTCAAGCACGTGATGGACAAGATCAAGGAGATAGTGGCATTTCTGAACCCCGGTCAGGTGCCAGTCACTGCTGCTGACCAGTCAATATATGCAGTAGCCAAGCAGGTCCAGTGGCACTGGCCTGAAATCTACGATGAGAACAAGTTCGTCATAATGTTCGGAGGCTTGCATATTGAGATGGCGGCACTGAAGTCCATTGGAACTCTACTCCAGGACAGTGGTTGGACAGGAGCCCTCTTGGAGGCAGGGATAGCATCTCCTGGGACAGCAGATTCATTTCTGACAGCTTCGAGCATCACTAGGACACGACAGATGCACCAGATAACAGCATGCAGTCTGTACAAGCTTCTGAAGGTAGCCCACACGGACTACTCGAAAGAGACAGATGAACAACCCAAAGAGGTGCCTAGCTTCGAAGCTTGGTGTGAGCATTGCAAACTGCAAAGTCCCCAGTTTCATTTCTGGTATATGGTGCTGTCAATGGAACTGGTGATCCTCTTGTTGATCCGATCATTCAGGGAAGCCAACTTCTTCCTGTACTGTTAGTCACTGGCTGAGCTGATACCGTACTTCTTTGCCAACAACAATGTAAACTATGCACGGTGGCTTCCGATCCACTACAGAGACATGGTGACCCTGGAACAGAAGCATCCTCAGCTGGCTCAGGAGTTCCACAGTGGAAACTTTGTTGTACACAAATCGAGCCGACAGTTCTCAGCAATGGCTATTGACCAAGCTCACGAGCAGGCCAACGCTGTCATCAAGGCAGACGGGGGTGTGATCGGCGTGACTGAAGACCCATCAGCACTGAGAAGATGGATGATAGCTGGTCCTCAAGTCAGCCACTTGGTTGCACAAAATGAGGCAGCATGTGGGACCAAAGAGGGTACTGAACACACCAGCCACCATGAGGAGACAGAACGAGCACAAAGAGTGTTCCTTGAGAAAGTAGAAAAGCTCTCACAAGCCATGACAGATATGTGCAATCCTTTCCAGGAGGAGAGTCGGGACCTGCTTTCGCTTGATACAAAGGATATTGCTCACCACACTGCCGCCGAGCTGATTGGCACACACCTTGAGAAAGGCAAGGTCCGTTTCCAGGAGTTTATGAAGGGACTGGAAGGGGAAGAAGAATCCACCTTCTATGAACCAATCAAGAAGAACAGGGTTGACTTTTCCGACAGGTACCAGCCTCTGTTGACTCTTCAAAGCAAAAAGTGCTGAAGGAAGACTGTCAACTGTTCTCCAAGCTGTTCATATCATGCCAGAGCAGAGAGTGTGACTTGAAGGAGTTCTTCCGTCATGAGAACCAGTCACATCCTGCTGCCCTCAGTGATGGTGGAAAGCTCCACACCTGTCGGAAATCCCACCTCACTATCAGAGCCAAGTTACAACCCCTGAGGCAGAGCCAGACACCGACACCATCATCATTGATGGTGCAGCGTTGGTGAACAGTCTGCCCCCACGGAGTTCAAAGACGTTCGAAGAGTACGCAATGCTCGATGTCCTTCCTAGAATACAAGTATACTCTACCAAGTACAGGAGAACAGACATTGTGTTTGATGTCTACCGGCCATCTAGTCTGAAAGCTGAAACTAGATCAAAGCGAGGACACGGGGTGTGACGCAGGGTGACAGGGAAGGGCAAAATTCCCTCAAACTGGCGAAACTTCCTGAAAGAAAATGACAACAAAGCCGAGCTGTTCAACTTTCTGGCTGATAAGATTGCACGTGTGGCCACACCAAATGTGGTCATTGTGACCAAGGAAGAAGATGCTGTCAGCAACCGCACTATCAATCTGGCTGGGGTGACACCGTGCAGTCATGAAGAAGCTGACACGCGGATCTTTGTGCATGCCAGGCATGCAACAGAAGCAGGCAGCAAAGTCATCATGGTCAAAGCCAGCGACACAGATGTTGTCGTCATTGCAGTCAGTGTTCTGCAGGCACTTCAGGAGCTAGGTCTGCAGCAGTTGTGGGTTGCCTTTGGCCAAGGACAGAACCTGAGGTGGGTTCCTGTACATGACTTGTGTTTCACTCTTGCAGAAAAGACCAAAGGGATGCTCTTCTTCCATGCCTTCACTGGCTGCGTTGTCGTTTCAGCATTCCGTGGCAAAGGGAAGAAGTCTGCTTGGCAAACCTGGGATGTTTGTGATGAGGCTTCCGGTGTCTTCAGCAAACTCAGCCAGTACCCACCGGTAGTTGATGATGAAGACCTGGAGACCTTGGAGAAGTTTGTGGTCATGATGTACGACAGATCCAGCACAGCTGAAGGTGTCGATGATGCGAGGTTGGACATGTTTGCTCGGAAGCAGAGGCCGTACGAAGCCATTCCTCCAACCCGAGCAGCAGTGAAGCAGCATGTGAAGCGTGCTTGCCTACCAGGCGGGCTGTATCTGGAGTCAGTCAACAGTACGTCAACCAGAAACGCAGACTCCTGCCAACTGGGGCTGGACCAAGAAAGGAGATCTGTGGCAGATCGTTTGGACAGAGCTCCCACCCATTGTAGAGAGTTGCCAGCACCTGACCAAGTGTGGATGCAAGTCAGAATGCTGCGGTCGATGCAAAGGCTACTGCTTTGGTCTGACCTGCATGGCACAGTGCAGCTGCAGATACGAGGTTTAGAAGCGTTGTAGTATACTCATCTAGGCAGCAAGACAATAAGTGACAAACAAGTATAGGCCTACTGCCTACATGTACATCCAATAATATATCGGACTGATGGTGCCTATGATATGGGCACTTTTTACCCTAATTATGATTCCGGGACTGATATTATGGTACAAGGAAGCTAGTGAGTACGTCCATGGTTCCAAATTCGGATTCTACATAGTGAAAAATGTATGATTTGACACCAAGATCATTCAAATAGGACAAGTCTTTGCGATTTTATTGCGAAATGCAATGTTTCTGTATATTCAATGGCGGCCATCTTGAAAAATGGCCGCCATCTTGAATTTTTAGGTGGCTAACGGGTTTTATCAAAAGAGCAATCCCCAAGGAGTATGTGTGCCAATTTTGGTGCTTGTTTCCAGAAATGAACGATAATTCCAGTTATCTGCCCCACAAGTTGGAGTTATATTAATAAAGATAGATTAACCAGAATTTTAAAAAGAACATTATCCCACCGAAGGGGATAGAGCGGAAGGAAGGGCGGTGAAAATTAATATGACCGCAGCCATTGATACGAGTAGCGAGTGCGAGATGAACCCCATATTACCCGACTTAGGAGGATGGAGGGGAACAATAATTGTATGGGAGGGCTTCAGAACTGGAGGGGAGAGGAAGCCTTTAGAATGTGTATAGGCCGTCCTCAATACCACGTCTTTAAAATCCACGAATTTCCAACGTTATTTAAAATGTGTTTATTGTTACCACCTATACCCTGTTCCAAATAGGAAGTCCAGAAATCGTGAACCCTAATCTCTGCCCTAATCCCTAACCTCTATTTTTTTACCACAGCTTTTCTGGAGATGATGAAGCCCTTTCAGTTGATGGCTGTGGCAAAGGTTTTATTGTTTATTTTGTTCAAGCAGCCTAGTAAGGACCAGTAGGTCTCTTGTTGCTTGCCTTCCTTTGTATTCCTTTGTAACTCAAAAAAGGCGAGAGCAAATGGGCTGTAAATTTCCACACCTATTCCCTGGCTGACCCTTCCCAAATGGTAGCAATATTAGCTCGATTACTGTAGTCGTTTGTGAGTTATAGAGGTTAATGGTCAAGGGTATTGGTCTACTTACTTGGAACATGGTATAACTGGTAACCTCTTCTCTTACATCTTCCTATCCCTCCTCCCCACCCCTCCTCCCATAACCCACCTCCCAACCTCTCCTCCCCAACCCTCCGTCTATCCCTCCTCCTAACCTCCCCATCCCTCCTCCAAACCTCTCCTACTACTTCTAGCAACTCCTGTTAACCTCTCCTCCTACATCTCCCCATCCCTACTCCCCAACCCTTCTTCTATTCCTCCCCACCTTCCTCCCATAACCTCCCATCCCTCCTCCCCTCCCCTCATTCTATCCCTCCCCACCCCTCCTGCCATAACCCGCTTCCCCACTCCTCCTTCTATCCCTCCCCACCCCTCCTCCCATAACCCACCTCCCCACCCCTCCTTTTATCCCTCCGCACCCCTCCTCCCATA
>JAGKTK010015797.1:12449-23614 GCA_018397895.1 Paralithodes camtschaticus
TATATATATATATATATATATGATGGCGTATAATTGTATTACCCACATGGCCAGCATTGGCAACGCTGTCTTTCGCTGTTTCGTGAACAGCGTTATGGATATATTATTTCAACAAACTAAGTCTTATAACCATTACATACAGTGTCATTTATAATACCCCAGTAAACTCAGAATAAATAGTCAAAACTTGGTGTTTTTGAAGTTGTAATACAAATATACTTACATGAATATTGCTTAGTATAAGACGAATTACGCAGAATAATAGTGTATTCACTTATTTAGTATAGGTGGTTATTTTATTATTTTCCGATATATCAACCTCATAATATTAGCGTTACCATTACCATTAATTAGCGTTAAATCATGAAGTCAAATATCGGCCATATTAAAATACAAAACATATCGAGTATACGACAAGATGAGCAGAGAAAAAAAAACAGACGAACAGGTAGATAAAAGTAGACCGAATAGACAGACAGGTAGATAAAAGTAGACATAATTGACAGATTGGTAGCTAAAAGTAGACATAATTGAAAGATAGGTAGTTAAAATTAGACAGAATAGACTGATAGGTAGATACAAGTAGTTATAATAGACAGACAGGTAGATACAAATAAACAGAACAGACAGACAGGTAGATAAAAGTTAACAGAATAGACAGATAGATAAATAAAAGTAGACATAATAGACAGATAGATAGATGAAAATAGACAGAACACAGATAGGTAGATAAAGGTAGACAGATCAGAAAGGCAGGAAATTAAATAGGACAGAATAGACAGACAGGTGGGAAATTAAATAGGACATAATAGACAGAAAGACAGGAAATGAAATAGGATAGAACATCAGACAGGTAGGAAATGAAATAGGACAGCACAGACAGACAGGTAAGAAAATAAATAGGACAGAACAGACAGACAGGCAGGAAAGTAAATAGGACAGAACAGCCAGACAGACAGAGGGGTAAATACAACCTCAATCCACCCTGCCCTGAAGAAAAAAAAGTGCCGACCCCCCCCTCCCACACACACACACACACAAAGCCCACCGCAATAATGAAACACCTGAGCCAACTAACGAACGGTAAAATGCAATCAATTAACAGGTATGCTCGATCCGGCACGGTAACGAGAACACCTTTTCGTATCTTTTATTTTATTTTTTTGTTTAGGTGTGAATCCTGAAATTACATATGGTCGCTGCTAATAGGAAGTTGTTAATGCTGTATATTGTTTTAATTTTTTATTAGACGCGAATCATGAACTAATATAATTTTATGACTCGCCACGAACAAATTGACACCTACTGTAAATGGCCCCAAAGGTCTTAATACTGACAAAACAATTGAGTGATAGGTCTTAAAGTCGCCAAACTAAAGGGCCCATCGTCTTAAAATCTGAAAACTAATGGGGTTAAGCGTGAGGGAGAAAGTGGGCAGACAAATCGACCCATCCCCCTTAAATGTTATGACCTAAGAGAACCATGGGGGTTTCTGTTTATAAAAAATAAAAACAAAAATAAAAAAAACACACACATTGTACTCATGCCAAAGACAATTTATAAAGAAACTCCCAGGTCATTGGTAAGATAGAAATATATTAAATGTTACGATCTAAGAGAATCATGTTTTCTGTTGATAATAATAACGCATTTTACTGCTGTCAAAGACTATGTGTAAAGAAGCTACCAGATCATTGGTAGGATAGAAAGAGATTATAGCAACGAAAAGAAGATTGAGTTGGATAATAAAAGTGTAAATACTCCGAGGCAATTATAGCGAGGTATAAAGGGAACGGCGAAATAATCCTTGGTTAAAAAATGTGAGCTGTCTGGATTACTGGTATGCTCTTGATAACACACACACACATACACACACACATACACACACACACAAACACGCACTAATCTGTGAGGACTTTGTATTCACCTGGGCTTACTCACAAATCCGTCACTTGATAGATCCCCAACAGTTTGGCAACGTAAAAACCTCCTCCACCACTCACTGTCTTATTAGCTTCCTAGATTATATTTACACAAATCTTGAGAAGAGAAAGACTTCCCTCGCCCTTGCCTTTATTGACTTCAGGAAAGCATTTGACCATGTTGACCACACCATCATCATCAACAAGGCCATAAAGTTGGGGCTACATCCTACCCTGGTTGTGTGGTTGACCGACTTCCTTAGTGACAGACGACAAGCAGTGCGATACCAAGGCTTCATCTCCACCTTCCTAGACATCACATATGGAGTCCCACAGGGCACAAAGATGGGGCCTCTATTGTTCCTCATCTTGATTAATGATGCCCTAAAGGACACACCATTCCACTGGAAGTACGTGGACGACTCGACAGTCAGCATTACTGTCGATAACACCTCCCCTAACTATGACCCCCTACAAGAGATCCTCGACCGTCTTCAAGCCTGGACCACAGACAATCATGTGACTATCAATCATGACAAGACAGTGGTCATGCACATCAACACTTCCGTTACCGACCTTCCTCCACCCACTGTCACAATTGGTCCTCATCCCTTCAGCTTGTTGACTCCACCAAACTCCTCGGAATCACTGTGGACAACAAACTGAACTGGAAGAAATATGTAACTACCACAGTCAGGACCGCCACATACAAGTTGTTTATGCTAAGGCGGTTGAGATCCCTGGGTGCGCCGGAGAATGAGCTGAAGAGTATATATAACACCTTCATACTCCCTAAGCTCACCTACGCCTCTCCCGCCTGGTCCTCCTCTCTAACCCTGACACAACAACGTCAATTGGAGATAGTGCAGAGGAGGGCATGCCCTCCTCTCTAACCCTGACACAACAACGTCAATTGGAGATAGTGCAGAGGAGGGCATGCAGGATCATCCTGGGTGGCACATATCCAGGGTATGAGGAAGCTCTCACCACCCTTAGCATACCTGCACTTTCAACCCACCACTACAACACACTCAAACAGTTTGCATCTAAGCTGCTTGTTCACCCACGACACAGAAACTTACTTCCACCAGACGCCCCTAGACCAACACGTGCAGCTCGTCACTTCAACACACTCCAACCAATAAGAGCAAGAACTGACAGATATAAATATAGTCCTATCCCAACCATTGTTAATATTATTAATAATGTGTAATAACGGCCTGTCACACCATATATACGCGCCCACCTTTAATAATGTATGCATAAGTGTGTGCGTGTGTGTATTAGAATATAATTATGTATGTATTTGCTTGAGTTTGTTTATGTATATGTGTATATATGTAAATGTGTATATGTGTATCTATGTATGTACAGTATATGTGTATGTATGTGTGCGTATATGTGTATGTATGTATGTGTTATTTATGTATATATAATGTGTCTATAGTGTATACTGTTTGTGGTTCGAGCCCGGCTGAGAGTATCAGGTGGATAAGAGAAGAGCATATATGCATGTAATATGCATATATTTATGTATATGTATGTCTGTGTGTATGTGCTGTCAATGGTTCGAGCCCGGTTGAGAATATAAGGTATATAATATATATATGTACTGTACGTGTATTTGTATGGTTATATGCACATATGTATGTAAATATACGTACATATGAGCGAGAACATATTGTTCACTAGCGCAACTTCTGATTATAAATCTATGCATAAGCATTATCTATTATTAAGTGTTCGCGTATCTTCATCCACGTATTTCCACCCTTAACAATAGAACGCCCAGCTTTTCCACATTTCGCCTTCTATCACACACACACACACACACACACACACACACACACACACACACACACACACACACACAGACACACCTACACTACCGAGGATTAACCTCCCATTGTAGTAGGCTTTACCTGACCCTACCTGTACGGACTTGAATTGCCGCTCCCTCTTTACCCTTTGCCTCTTTACCCTGACCCTACCAAAACAGTTTTTGTATGTATGTATGTTTGTGTGCATACGTGAGCGTTTATGTATACGGACATGTGCACACTTACTGCATGTTCTTATGTTCTTATATATGTATGTATATGCATGCGTATGTATGTGCGTACGTACGTGTATATATGTATGTTCTGTTTATGAGTAAGTAAAATAAATGTGTATATGTACTGTATATCACTTACTCTCATGGTTATTTTATGATAATTTGTATTCTGCACCTGCATCATTATTGTATTTATTTATTTTTTTTTGTAAACTGAGCTTACCATCTTCATATCTGTACATCTCATGTTCATCCACTAAATTGTAAAATGTGTATTTTCAGCTCATGAGGCTGCCATTCTTTAATAAACCGTTTATTATTATTATTATTATTATTATTATTTATCCTCTCAACTGGCAAACACCGATGCACACTAACTCTCACTCAATCAACAGAGGGCACACGCAAGGAATTTCTGCACTGCACGAGTATGTTCAGACGCAAGCACACTCACTTAGACACGCACACTCAAACATACACGCACACACACTCACACAATATTCTGGTAAGTCAATCACACTATTTTTCCTTACATACATACGATCACAGAGTGGAGGCAAATTTATGTGGCCAACTGTACATAAAGCTTGGTATATATTCTGGGTGTTGAAAACCTGTCATATACGTGTAATAAATCACACTCATTCATATATACCAACACATTCATGCACACGGAGTCATGAATCATAGTTATTGGTAAACATGCAAACACACACGCACAGACAAATAGGCGAACACACTTACACACACACACACACACACACACACACACACACACACACACACACACACACACACAATCTCACCAACAATTTCAAGCACACTAATATGTTAACTAAAAACATTCTACTACTACAAAAACTACAGATACATTAATCACGTAATTTGAGGCTCACCCAGTAATACTCCTACAATAACCAACCAATCGCAGAGGGTTGAGGGAAATGCACTAATTATCGTTGTAATCCGCAATGGGGTTTCAAGTGATAATAGTATTGTCAATATCAATAACAACATAAAAAAACAACATCGACTATACCCAAGAACAACAACAACCACGACAACAACAACAACAACATCAAGACACAGCAATAGCAATAAACAACGACAACAACAACAACAACAGTCAACAACAGCAACAACACCAACAACATGTATACATAGCAGCAACATCATCAACAACAACAACAATAACAACACACCCAAACAATCGCCGACTACAGACCTAAACCAAGGCCACCTCTACACAGAGGTGGAGGTGGCCTTGCATAAACACCCTTCCCCCGTTATATTATCACTTAATCCGCCACGGTGTATACAAATATTCACAGTGTCAGAATGTTCCGCGCTGGGTTTGATCCATTTTGAGATCCTGAAGTACAAGAGATCAACCATCTTTCTTAGGGTGGGCCATTTTGGTGGTGTAAATATCAGACAACGAGATTAGCATTTCAATGATTCCGTGTAAAGATTTTGATCCCACGAGCAAACAATTTATCTTGTATCAGTATTAAGCCGGTATCACTCGGGCGCTTTTTCCAACAACATTTACCCTCAAAACTGGTCTGGCAGCTTATGAGGTCAACATTTATAGAATTTCGGTCACCTTACTTCATCTATTATTAGTCTAGCTTCCGATACCAGTGCGAAGTATTCCAGAAATATTGCCAGACAAATGTTGATCATCGAATGTTGACTATAAAAGCTCTCGTGTGATACCGGATTTACCGAAAGTTTATTGTGGGTGTGGAAATATTTGAGTGTGAAGAGAACTTAACCCCTTCTGTACCGGTGCCGTCCTTTTATAATTATTCTGGATATTATTAGACCATTTTATCCAGTTTACCAAGGGCCTTCAAAAATTAATAGGCTTCGAACTATCTCACTCAACCCCTTTTACTACCACAGATCCTCCTTAAATTGCACAAAATCGTCTAAATTTAGCTAAAATAAAGTTAAAAAGACTCCGCCGGTACAGAAGGGGTTAATGACACAAGTGGCACCAATATGGCGGAAGTTGGTCGATCTCTGTCCAGCCATAATATACTGGCATACTTAACCTTTTCAGTATTTGAGGATGCCTTTTTTACCTTATTTTGGCTAATATTAGACGATATCACTCAGGTTAGGAAAGTCCTCCAGGAGTTAACCCGTACAGTATCGGCGACGTATTCTGTATTATATTCTATATATTTAGACGATTTTATGAAGCTTGGGAAGGATCTGTGGTAGTAAAAAGGGTTGCTTGAGATAGTTCGAATCCCTATAATTGCTAGACGTCCTTCCTAAGCTGAATAAAATTGCTTAATAGTGTCCAGGATATGAAGCAAAGGACGTCACCGGTACTGAAGGGGTTAACGGAGTTAATACCATCTCAATTAACCCACTAACACCCACACTGCCTTCCTAAGCTTAATACAATCGTCTACAAATAGGCAGAATAAAAGAACCAAACCCAGCCTCGTGTCTTGCAGGGGTTAAGGGGGGATGACTGGCTTGTCTGGGCCCCTTTCTCCCTCATGATTAGCCCCATTAGTTTACAGGTTTTAAGATGTTTGGCCCAATAGTTTGGCGATTCTAAGACCTATTGACAAAGGAATGGGGCATTCCTTTGTCAATATTAGAACCTTTCGTGCCATTTAGGTGTAAATATTTTCCTGGTGAGCAATAGCGATCCTGCAATTTTAGTAGGAATCAGCCTTCGGCCGAGCCATTTTTCTACCGAAAAAAGGTACAAATTTACCTCGAAGGTGAGCCTATGGGGTGTTTCTTTCAGTTTGATGGAGATCTAGCGAGGAAACTAACACAAATATTAAGTTCATATATATATATATATATCGACCAAAATATAAACCCTCCCCCCCTCCCCCTCTTAGATATGAGAGGTCCACGAATGTTTATGAGTGACTGTAGATTCGTAAATTGCGTGCCACTTTCATAACTCCAATTATTAGTATCCTTGTTGACATTAAATTTTGATATCGTGCAGAATGGAAGAGACATCAGTTCCCGTGCCAATAACTGAGGTGGATATAAAATGGATTGTGGATTACGTGTTAAAGGTAATAACATAAGAACATAAGAACATAAGAAAATGGGAGTCTGCAGAAAGCCGATTGGCCTAAGCAAGGCAGATCCCTGTCCCACACAACCCCAATTAAATTACAAAGCCCAATTATAGGCTTCACACTCTAATACCCTGAGGATCATCTTACCAAAACGGTTAGAGATTAACGCAGGATTATGGGGGTCTGCAGAGCGCTGATTGGCCCAACCCGGCTGATCCCCCTTCACACCCAACCCTTCTCGTCCATATGCTTATCCAATTTTATCTTAAAGCTCCCTACAGTTTTAGATCCCACTATAGCACTTGGTAGTCCATTCCACCCATCTACAACTCTGTTACCAAACCAATACTTGCCTATATCTTTTCTGAAACGAAATTTATCTAATTTGAAACCATTGGTACGAGTTCTTTCGCTATCACTGAGCTTTAGTACATTTGCCATGTCCCCTTTGTTAATCCCACTAACCCACTTGAACACCTCTATCATATCCCCTCTAACTCTGCGTCTCTCTAACGAATGTAAACCTAATTTCTTCAACCTTTCTTCATACGAAAGATTTCTAATATTATGGATCATTTTTGTCATTCTACGCTGTACTCTCTCCAATGAATCTATGTCCATTCTGTAATAAGGACACCAAAATTGGACAGCATAATCCATATGGGGTCTCACTAATGACAGCAGTTCTGTTACTCACACTCCTAGAGATGAACCCGAGAATCCTGTTTGCCTTATTACGAACGCTTATACACTGTTTTCTAGGCTTCAAATAATTGCTAACAAACACACCTAGATCTTTCTCGCAGTCTGAATTTTCTAATTCTAAATTAGCTAGTTTATATTTAACATTTGTTTGCATCTTCCCTATCTTTAATACCTTGCATTTGTCAATGTTAAACTTCATCTGCCAATTTACTGACCATTCATGTAAGGTATCTAGATCCCTTTGGAGGCACTCTATATCGCTATCTGAATCAATTGATCTCCCTATTTTAGTATCGTCTGCGAATTTACTTATCCTATTAGTTATACCTAAATCTAGGTCATTTATGTATATAAGAAACAACAGGGGACCTAATACCGATCCCTGGGGGACACCACTTTTGACTGCTCCCCATTCTGACTTGGTACCATTTATGCTGACTCTCTGCTTCCTACCAATTAGCCATGACCTAATCCATCCTAACAACGCCCCACCTATTCCATGTGCCTCAACCTTTCTCATCAATCTCTCATGAGGGACTCTGTCGAAAGCTTTACTGAAATCTAAATATATAATATCATATGACTTGTCATTATCTACTGCTTCATATACCTCTGAGAAAAAACTAAGCAAATTAGTAAGGCAAGACCGTCCCTGAGTGAATCCATGCTGAGAAGAATTGATTAAGTTAAATGTTTCTAAGTGGTTTCTCATTTTCCTAGCAATAATTGACTCTAGTAGCTTTCCTATGATTGAAGTGAGACTAATGGGCCGGTAATTGGATGCTATTGATTGATCACCTTTTTTTGAAGATCGGAACTACATTTGCAAGCTTCCAAGCTTCTGGAACTATACCTGTTTCTAATGACTTGTTAAATAGAAATGTTAATGGATAACTTAACTCATCTCTGCATTCTTTTAATACTCTAGCATATACCTCATCAGGACCAGGCGATTTATGAGGTTTCAGTCTGTCAATTTCCTTAAGCACATTATTTCTACTTATAGTAACCGTACTTAACCTATTTTCTATACTATCGCTGTATACCTTACGGACTTCTGGAAACTGTGCCAAATTTTCATTAGTGAAAACGGAAAGAAATTGACTATTTAATGTACTGCACATTTCTAAATCACTTTCTGTCAATTTTCCTATCGAAGTTTTAAGGGGACCAATTACATCTCTAACCTTGGATTTATATAGTTGGTAAAAAGCTTTAGGATTATTTTTTGAATCATTGGCAACCTTAATTTCATAATTTCTGTTTTCTTTACTAATATCCTTTTTTACCTGTCGTGATAGATTCTGATAGTAAGCAAGTAGGTGAATTTCGCCTTTTTTAATTTTTCTATATATTCCTCTCTTTTTTCCTAGAAGATCTAATAGTCTATTATTCATCCATTTGGGTTGGTTCTGTGTTGATCTAAATTTTCTTTTGGGGATATATTTATTTTGCGCATTGAATACTGACTTGATAAAATTATCGTATGTATCTACCAAGTTTGACGTCTCCTCCTGACTTAAGATGACAGGTGCCTGAGAAAGGATACACTCATTTGGACACCTGGATCGACTTAATTTTTTGACCATAGGGTCCGCTAACAGGGCTTCTCTTAACCCACCATAATTGGCTTTTCTGAAGTCAGGTATTAATGTTGTATTCTCTCTATTACCTTTCCATTGTATATTAAAATACACAGAATTGTGATCACTATTTCCTAGGTGGTCCCCGATTTCTACACTATTTATCATATGTTCATTGTTACTGAAAACTAAATCGAGAATATTTTCACCTCTAGTCGGCGTATCTATGAATTGAGATAAAAAACTATCTTGTACTACCTCAATAAACTCCTTTGAATCAGAGTCGCCTATTTGTTGCTGCCAATCTATATTAGGGAAATTAAAATCCCCCATAATGCACACGTTGCTAAGCCTTGATGCTATTTCAATTTCCTCCCATAATGATGTTCCGTCATTTCTACTCATATTTGGCGGTCTATATATAACTCCAATAACTAAAGTCTCACTACCTTCGTTAACTTCTACCCAAACACTTTCATTTTCATTATTTACTCTAATACCTGATTTAGTACAGCTTTTTAATGAACTCCTGACAAACACTGCTATACCGCCACCCCTCTTACTTGTTCGGTCATATTTAAACAAACTATATCCCGGTATATCAAACTCTGCTAAAAAATGCCTGGTTTCTGTATTAATCCATGTTTCAGTTAGCGCTATTATGTCTATATTTTCTTTGCTAACCAGTGCTCTAAGTTCGTTCATTGTGTTACATAAACTCCTGCAATTTGTATAATTAACACTCAAACTATTACTTGTATTTGCAACTATTTTTCTATTGTTTTTAACTAATTTATTTTTACCTGTTGAACTACTGGACCTAGACGGAAAATCTACGCTATCAGAATGTTCGTTATTACTATCAATTTGATGTGGCTGGGATTCTATTTTACTTACACACCTATGGTTTATTAACAAAACCCCGCAACAAACTTGTCGAGTGAGCTGGCTAAGGTCGAAACTCCTAGTCGAGAGAGATGTACTCCATCCTGGGCATACAGTTCATTCTTACCGTAGAAGAGGGTCCAGTTATCCAAGAATGGAATAGTATTTGCCTTGCAATACTTCTCCAGCCGGCTATTTACACCAATAGCCCTGGAGGACCATTCCTTCCTTACCCCTCTTCTTGGTAGGATACTGTGTACCACAGGAACTCCACCCTTCTCCTTGATCCTCTCCAACATTTCCTGGTACGTGGTGAGCAACTCCTCAGTCCTGCATTTCCAAATGTCGTTGCTCCCTGCGTTGAGGAAGATGATGGGGTCCTCTCCACTCGCTTCCATGACACCATCTAGCTTTTCTGCCACCTTCTCGACTCCGGCACCAGGCAGACAGACAACTTTACCAACATGTGTGTTAGTAGCCCTACCAAGGTATTTAATCATTGAATCCCCTACAATTAAAATAGACTTAGCTGTTTTCTGTTGCCGGCCTGTAGCAGGAGTTGTAGCAGCAACAGCAGCAGACTTCCCCCCTCCCCTCTCACTGCCTCGATGATCGCCACTTCCTCGCCATCACTCTCATCAGCCAAGGTGCTGAAGTTGTTGTGGGTCTTGAGTGGCTGCCTTTTCAGCTTGCAGGCCGTTGCACTGGTTGACACCACTTTCCAAGGGGCTTCACGATCCCTGGGAACACTTCCGGTAGCCTCACACTTCTTTTCCGCCATAGCTAGTCTCAAGGCCAAATTTTCATCTTTGAGACACTGAATCTCCTGCTCCACACTCTCCAGTCTTTCTTGCAAAGCAAGACAAAGCTGGAGAGTATGGGAGGAGACAGCAGACTCATCAACAACAGCCATCACTAAGAAAGTTCACTAGGACCTCACTAAGGG
>JAGKTK010015798.1:0-23613 GCA_018397895.1 Paralithodes camtschaticus
ATATTCAGTTACATTATTTGTGTTGCGCTAGCAATACTGTCATTTAACGACCTATACTATACACACCGATTATTGGATATATTATTTGCATGAATAAACTACTGTACAGTATATATGAATATATACCTATATATTACCTATAAAGGAAAATTACACACACCACTTCTAACTCTGAAATGTGTGCCTGTTACATTTGTTATGGATACCCAATCCATTGTTGCTTCCTTTTAGCATTTATATTCCATACATACATTCAAATAATGAAGTAGTGTGTGTGTGTGTGTTTTCTAGTTGGCATGGTCGTAATCCACCAATAAACAGGAAGTTTCTCCCTTACTTTTGGCGCTACCTGGACGAGTCGAACAGAGCCATCTGTGGAGAGCCAAACACACCAAATCTCGGATTGCTTCGAATACCGCCGTCAGAGGGCACTAGTGGATAGCTGAAGATCCATACCACGACTTTAGTCCCAGACTGTACATATGAGAAAAGACTCACAAGTCGGAAGGCAGGAGAAAAATTAAGCGAGAGGCTGAGCACACCTCGGACACGCCCGAACCCGACGACGCATAGGAGAAGAAGGACATATGCGACCAGATAAGAGCTGGATGACGTGCCCAAATAGCAGCAGACGCATGAGAAGCGCAAACTGCTAGATCATGTTTAATGCTTTAAAATGTTATTAATATTTTGATTTTTTACTGGTTTTCTCAGTAGTGGTACCCACATCATAAGGACGAGTCTGTGAGTGGTTATGTTGTATTTAAGAGCGTTTCGCTCACGATGTTTGGCAATCAAATAATTTTACTCTTCTAGGCGGTTCGTTTGAACGGTGAGCCTTGAGTTCAAAGATTGGCCATTATCTTTATAAGGCACATCGTCAATGATGAAGGGGCCACTAATAAATATAAATATTTGGTGTGAAAGTTGGGAAAACGAGATCAAGTGAGTTTGTTTTACACATTCACACAACATCCATCTTTGGCTGGAAATTGGAATAGAGAAAGGAGGAGACAGAGAAGAAGCTGAACTAATAACATAAATAACTATTCAACCACAAAAATAAGGACATGATAATACCTCAGGGGTCCAGTGTTGTTTCAGCGAAAATAATTTAACAAGTAAATGGGCTTCGAACAAGCTCGCCAGCAAAGTTTCTTTCCCCAGCGTCAAAGTTGTCAATTACATTCGTACTTACAGTCCGGCACGACTCAAGTGATTACAGTTTACTCTCTCTCTCTCAATATATTTTCATTAGCTAATTTGAACACTAAATGAGTTTGACATCGTGGTCTAAAACAATGTTTATCCTCAATGTGAATACATGAACACACCACATGGCTGGAAAGATCTGAAAGGAAGCTGCAATGCGAATAATGTACTAAACAATCTGAGTGTTCACACTAAATAGGGTTATTGAAGTGTGTGTATATATTTATATATACTACCAGTCGAACTCGAACGACCAACACCACTACACCACGCCGTGAGATATAGTTGATATTAATGACACTCGTGTTTGGCTGGGTGAGAATTAAATTAAATCTTTATAACCCAAGTTCCGTGGGGAAATTTGTAAAAATCCCTATATGTTTTCCTGGATTATGGATCCTGCGACTTGTGTATGAATTGAAATACATTCTCCAAGTAAGATTTCCCTTCTCCTTAATATACATAGGAAAAGGTTAAGTTTCCTTTATCACGCTGTGGTGTAATGAATTAAAGCATGGACACTCGTCCAAACTGCCGGTGGTTCGAGTCCGGCTGGGAGTATAAAAACATTTAGCAGCTCACGTGTATTTGTGAGATACACTTGATATTAATGACTCGTGTTTGGGGCCATTGATTCTTTGGTAAAAGTTACCTGTACTGGTATGACCTTTACCTGATCCTCTGGTCACTCTCTGTTTATTCACACCTGTGGCAGCCATTTTCACGATAATGTCGCTCAATTTTTAAACTTTGTGGTTTACTAAGACATACACATATTAAATAACACACGTTTTACCTAAATACATCTAAAAAATTAGACCTAATTGAAATTAAGAGTCATTACAATAACCCAATTACTAAGTGAAATAATGACGAATTGTTGCTTTACCCATGTTCACGGGTATGTAACACCCAATCTGATCAGCAACTTTGATTAGATCGTTCTTCGGCCCCTCTTACTTGAACAAACTATAATAATAAATGTATATCACATCACAAACTAATCCCCAGTTTGGTTAATATACAGGAGACGCAACAATGTGTTTTTCAGGTATTTTTTTTGTTATTTTGATTTTGTTTTTGGTGTTTTAGTCGTATCTAGTGATGAAATTGAATGGGAATTAAGCATTTACCCATTATCCATCAATCTAAAGACACGCCCCCCGATAGTGGGGAGGGCTATGAAGATCAGGGAAATTGAGGGGTAAAAAGCGTATAGAACACTATAGAACACGATAATACACATTTGTAACCCAAATTTGGCTCGGGTTTGTTCAATTTCCAGACCCATAAAACCCGATTTTTTGAAAACCTGAGCCAAGTTTTGAAGAAACTTGGCTCGGATTTAACAAATGTAAAAATGAAAAAAAATACAGTAACCTTGGTAAAATATTGGCTCGGGTTTTGTCAATTTCCAGACCCATAAAACCCGACTTTTTGAAAACCCGAGCCAAGTTTTGACGAAACTTGGCTCGGATTTAACTAATTTAAAAATGAAAATAACACAGTAACCTTATTAACATGTTGGCTCGGGTTTTGTAAATTTCCATACCCATATAACCCGACATTTAGAAAACACGAGCCAAGTTTTGACGAAACTTGGCTCGGATTTTACTAATGTTCATGTTAAAACTACACAGTAATCCTAATAAAATCTTTGTTTGGGTTTTCATAAGGTTAACATTAGCCTAACCTAACGAAGTAAGAATGGGGTTAACATTAGCCTAACCTAACAACCTTACCTAACCTAACCTAGTAAGAATGGGGTTAACATTAGCCTAACCTTACAACCTTACCTAACCTAACCTAGTATTATTGGTGGGGGCTGCCGCCCCCACACCCCCGCTGGTTGGGTACTGGCTGAAAAACTTATTGTTTTACAGTAGGCCTATGTATTTTATTTTATTTTTGTTCTCCCTTATAATACATTTCAGCTCTTAATGACATATATAGCAAGGATGTATAGCCTATGCTCTACCGGACCTATTAGGCCTAAAAAGATCGATGGGCTAACTGTCGGTCCAAAACATCAGTATAACCAACTAGCCCTTGCATGCCAGTTTAATCCTATGCGAAAAAATCTGTTACTTTATGTTACTTTGCGATGACCCATTAAGATTCCCGAGCTAGCTGTGGTCCGGCTCCTTTATGTTGTCCCAACCAACCAACTAACCTTAATGAACAGAGGAGGTACTGGGCTGCCTGGCTGGCCGCTGGAGGCTCGATCACCACTCATCTTGGTCAACAGCTGGTGGATTTTTGTTTCGAATTTTTCCATGTAAAACAAGTGTATGTGCATTTCAAAACCAGCTGTCCTCGTCAGCTGTATTTGGAACACTGGTTATTGCACTTTGGACAGTTTACACTTATTGGAAGGCGAAAAGGTCTTAAGCAGCCTCAGTGTTTTTAAAGACGGTGGAAAAAGCTTTGATCGGCTCACACCCTCTACACAAGCTGGCCAGAGTCAAACTGACAGCTTATATCCTGGGCCACCTGTTTTCCAAATCATGGCATCACCTGATTGGTCGATAGACATCACGTGTCAGTGAACTCGAGTACTCTTGGCATGAATTAGGCAGGGTGATTACTTTGGCTACGACGCCACCAGTATAGTTCATTGCATTCGCCACCAGATGTCTCAGTTGTTGACTGACAGTCACGGAAAAGAAGTCTCCCAGATGAAGACGAAAAAGAAGAAGTGTAAACCATTCAAACGTAAATATCCATATAATATCTATTATGTTAGTTTCCCGGGAATGACACCTACATCAAATATTTGGACAAAAAACGCTTAATCACATGCTATTGAGCTTAATATTTTACCAATATTGTAGCGCCTCCTGTATATTGACCCCCAGTTTGGATAATAATGATACATTAATGGTCCATGATTCAATATCAACCCGAAATCAAATATTCATTAATCAACTAATACTCATAATCACAAAGTACAAACTAAGAATCATACGAATTTCAATTTACGGTAGCAGAAGGTATTAACATTATCAAATATTGTCAGGCTCAACCATCAACAATAATACATAATAGACTGGAGTCTCCGAGACCCTCCCAAGTTTATACCCACAGGTAAACTGGGATTATAAACCTGGAGGTTGTCCTGCTCAACAACCTGAGACGTCTACCTTGTAAACCTAAATGTCACTATCCTATCGTTACATATGATGATCTCCAAAAGATACAATTTACACTTTGTTTCCATTACACATCGTAGTGTCCGAACTAATACGAAACAATTAACCGGTAAAATAGTTAAGTATACAGTTTCGTAAGTGTGTATATGGGGCTGGTTTATGTGTAGCCTATATACTGACAACGGTAGTGAAATATTTACCCTATTGATAATATACACAACATTGCTTCATACCTGGATCTATGAATCTAAAAGTTAAACCCAAGTAAAACTATAGTGAAACATTAACTCAGCGCATATATTATATAATTGCATAACAAAACATAAGCACATATTCAATATGAGTGAAACGATAATGTAACATTAACTTCACAATACACTAATAAAATGTCAAAAACAATGATTAGCCAACAACAATTTTTCAATACAGTTCACAAAAGACCATTATGCTTCATAAATAATATCTTCATAATTACTCAATACACAAGTCATATAAATCAAAGGACTGGAGTTCTCGAAAAGAGGCTCCAGTCCTGACGCTATTCTTGACTTACAGTGTGCTGGCTTATTAATCCAAAAGGTTTGATAGCCTCTGAAGTCCCATTTTAATTAACATATAAATACTGAAAGTAGGCAAGAACATAAGGTAGTATATTTCCTAATGCCTGTCTGTCCTGTCTAGAATCCAATTCATAATATTGTTAAATATTAAGGATGCTAGCAAATACCCTTATTTCAATCCTGGGTTAGCAAGAAAAGGGGAGGCTTGCCATCCTACTTGAAGAAAATCATATTTTGAAATTTAAAACATGATGCATGTCAACACTTAATAATGTTGCGTGACACCTTTTTTCAAATACTTCAGAAAATAATGCTAAGCTTACCCTGAATCGGAAGTGTTTTTTGTTTCAATACAATTTACATCATGCACTTTACTGTATTTTAACCCGAGAACGGCGAGGAGACTCATAAGAGGTTTTACTGGGCGAAGGCAACGGGACTCTTATGATCCAAGGCCTAAAAAACGCCTTTTTAAAAAAAATCCCAAAATCACTCAAAACAAAGAAATATGTGATTGATATAATTTCCCTCCATACCTACTATCACTCCTCTACATGTGTCAAACACCCCTCCCCCCTTTCAATGATCACCTATTTTTCCTCTTATTCCCTTGTTTATCGGTTTATTTACCCCACCAATATCTCTCACCCGGTTTCAAGGTCATCAGGGACGCATAGAGAGAGCGTGGGAAGAGAAAGATAGCAAGAGAGAGACATCAGTCTGCCTTCAGGCCTCGAAGAGGGAGGGTGTTGTCTCGTGCGCCTCTCACCTCATGACTGGAAGGTCAGCAATGATTCATCTATTTCACCTCCCAAATACTATTCCCACTTGTTTTATTGCTTTTTCATGTTAATATCTTCATATTAAACGCAAAATAGGCGCATATGAATAAGTAATAACGATATTTATCGGATAATGACGATATTAGGTGGGAATGAAGCAAAATATGCTCGCTTGGCGTGCACTTTTAAAAACCTATGGCGCCTCGTTCTTGGGTTAACTGGTCAACTAATCAAAGTAGTTTCTACCCAGCCAAAACTGTCTTATAACTTCTTAATAGGCTGGTAACTTAAAATATTGAACACAGTATCGTCTTCTGGACATTCGTGTCTACTTAACACCTTACGAGCGGGTGGTGGAGTATATTTCACTGTGCCCCTCAGCATTTTTTTTTTTAACCATAAATGGGGTTGTTTCTGTGCTCTTTTTCATGCATAAACAAGACCCAGAGCGTAATACAAGTATGTATCCCTGAAAGGGTGTAAATTGAGCTTTCCAATGACACCCGAACCATCCTTCTACGATCACTGGTTGTCTTGCAACGATCGTGCAACCGAAGGGCAAAATCGCTAAAATACGGTAATTTCTTTATATAATTACGTATGTAGCGAGGGAGTGAGGGTGGATATAAGTGGAGTAAATCTCAGTAGGT
Organism: Paralithodes camtschaticus; assembly: GCA_018397895.1. Lineage (NCBI taxonomy): Eukaryota > Metazoa > Arthropoda > Malacostraca > Decapoda > Lithodidae > Paralithodes > Paralithodes camtschaticus. Next base: position 6,357 of record JAGKTK010015798.1, read on the forward strand.
CCACGGCGGCCGTGGCGAGCGGTCATGAGGTAACCCATGCTCCTCCAGTCACTCGTCTCTCTCTCAGAGCCAATATTGTGCCAAAATTGCACTCAGACTTAAGTCGGGCCCCGCCACATAGTCCAAATTTTTCGATATGGAGTTAAGTCGGGCCCCGATAGACAAGGGTTAATGCAAGTCTAGAAAACTTCAGAAAATAATCATAATACCGTAATTTGTCATATATTTGTGTCTATTAGTATTGCAACTTTCACAGCATCAGTGGCTTCTACTTCCTATTCTGAAATTAATGAGGTATTATAAAAGGCTAAGAGAGCGGGTATAGCTGAAGGAATGGGTGGTATTGTTGTGGAGTGTATCAAGAATGATGGAGATGTAATAATAAATAACTGGTTAGACTATTCAATGTTCACTTTGTTGTGTCAAGGGTACGATATGACTGGAGGAGTGCATGTATTGTGCCATTGTACAAGAGGATGGGAGACCAGCAGGAGTGTTCAAGTGTTAAAGGTATTAGTTAATTATCAGTTGTTGGAAAGCTATATGATAGGGTGTTGATCGAGAGGATAATAGATGGTACAGATAGTACAAAAGGAGAAGAGCAGCGCAGTTTTAGACAGACAGACAGACAGACAGAAAGTTTATTTGCTCAGACTTCTTTATAAAGTATGGAGCACAGCTCTCAAATTACATAGTTATAATACACAAATATAATTATTTACATAGACATTGCAACTTAAAACATACCTACAATAGTATTTGCAACTTATTAAATATTCTATGATTATGCAGCAGCTATGGAAATAATCTATAAATAGATTGCAAATACCTTGCCAAATTCAACAGGGACTTTGTGTTGGTACTTTGTAATAGTTGAGCAAATTTGTTCCTATTTGAAGATACTCTGAAATATCGTGAAATATAATACGGCGTTCGTCCTCTATATGTTGTTTTTTACACTTGAGAACCATATGGTATTCATCGCCAATTGTGTTACTATTACATTTATGACATATACGGTCCTCTCTAGCAATTCTCTGGTACAGTCGTCAGGATTCATTCGTTTCATTTTCCCTGTTAGTAGCACTGCTGGTGGAGAGGTATCCCCTCCACCTCCTCTCCTTGTTCCCATACCCCCACCTAAACCCTCCCATTTTCTCTCCGACCCCAGAACTACACCCACCCTCGCTTCTCTAGCTCTCACCCAGCTAGGAGCTACTTCTGGGACCTCACCGATTACATTAATTCTGAACACCTAATGAAGGAATTAAGTATTTCACACACATCTCTCGACCACAATCTCCTGAACATTAAACATATTTATGAACTAAACAAAACCTAACCTGAAGTTGCTTCTTACTACCGTTACTAGTATGGCTAACTGTATAATGATATGGATATACCAGGTATGAGGGGTAGGAATACACACTTATATAATTATATATAAGGTATAATGAGATTATTTGGTTATACACGAAACTGTTATACAGAGTGGTATTGTAGTAGAAGAATTATTGATCAGTTCAATATAATAACTCTTGTAGTTAATCTGGTATTTAATAAATGGGCGTTATATAGTTATTTGGTAAATATTCTTAACAGGTGTGAATTCAAATTATCTTGAAAGTTATCTCAAGAGAATAAGCTTGAATAGGTGTGAAACTTTCAATAGTAGTATGTGGAGTAGATACCCTACGTCTTGCCATTACTCAGGGAGTATTTAACGCAATTTGCTGTTTCAACCCATATTGCTACATGGCCATAGTGAACGCCCCCCTTAACTTGGTTACAAAACAAGATACCTGATCCAATAGAGTAACCTTATGGCAAGGTGTTAGGGGAAGGTGACAACATGAATAATTAAGTCCTTCCCTAATGTATGGGTGAGCGTAAGTGTTGAGGGCATGGGAACTTTAAAATAAGACCCTCCCTAATGGATAGATGAGCGTAAGAGTACCCGAGGGGTAGTTAATTAAAATAGGGCATATACAGTAGATTGGTTATCAACCCTTCAGGATTATTAAGCCTGTTTATGTCAAGTAATATTTTCAAGCCTGGAGCCTCTTTTCAATAACCCCAGTACCTTGCCCGAGGGTAGTTCGTGTCCCGTTTATATACAGTAGTTTTACATTATGGCCAATTAGGAAAACAATATGGCCTAACGATTGGGTATATAGCTCCGTTAAGAGGATGAGTGTTGAGTTAGCGTAATGAAGTCACATGGCCGACTCACTGGGCACTTTCTTGGCAATAATTCATATCATTTATTGGCAAATTGGCTGTTTACACTTAATGAGTCCTGAACTGTCTGGAAACAAAGAGATTTGTGGTTAATATGATTAAGCAAATGTGTTGTTCTTGTATACGGTGCTAATAAGTAGTGATATTATTATTTAATAATTGTATACAAAGAAATAATTAAAAATACTTGAATGGTTTACTTTGTTTGTTCATTGATGGGAGAGACTCATGCGTGGAATTGACACAGACGGTCCTCGTTGTCTTAAGCTTGTTACGTAGCCCAGACTGAGCCATTACAACGATGACAATGAAATACAACTTCACGTGGGTTAGTTTGGCAGCTATATTAGTGTATGATACAGTACTAAACCATCAGTACATCGGTATGAACCTTTCAGGGGTCAATGGTAAAATGATCTGTATGAATCACTAGAATCATATGTAAGATTTTCAGCGAACATCCCCACCCCAGCACCCCCCACCGTCTCTCTCTCTCTCTCTCTCTCTCTCTCTCTATCTATCTATTTCTCTCTTTCATTCTTTCAAATTTAGTAAAGCTATCACTTGACTCTGCCTATGATACATTGCATTCCTTCATTAGGTGTTCGGAATACATTCAATTGGTGAGGTCCAGAAGTAGCCCTTAACTGGGTGAGAGCGAGAGAAGGGAGGGTGGGTGTAGTTCTGGGGTTGGAGAGAAAATTGGAGGGTTTTGGTAGGGGTATGGTAACAACAAGGAGAGGAGGTGGAGGGGATACCTCTCCATCGTGCAGCGCTACTAACGCCTGAGTCCAGGGAAACTGAAACGAATTAATCCTGACGACTTCTAAGCTTGCATATACTGGTGCAGTATTTCTTGGGCAATTTCAGTATGTAATCTTCTAACTTAAAATTACTTTTATAGGTTACATAAGTACTACATGATGACATATTATTTAGATTACCAAACCATTGTGTTATCCATGATCTTGTAGACGGCTGTGTATTGCAGCCTTAAACCACAATGGATTAGCAACCTCCTGTATATTCCATATACCTGACATACCACAATGATTTATTAATTATCTTATTTCTGTAAGCCAGGGTGATTCAAATTTATTATCATGATCTGGTTTCAGAAGACACTGGTACATCATGTGGCTAAGTTTACTACCTTTACCACTGATAAGTCTATCCCAGAAACCAATCATTTTACATTTGATATGAACCATGACAGGAAATCTGCCCAACTCACCATACACTATATCATTACATGTACTTTTATTTACATGAAGAACGTGTTTAAGGAACTTTAAATGAAAATTTTCTAAACCTTTATTTATTGCATAGCCCCATATCTCGCAACCGTATGTTAAAATGGGTGTTATCATAGAATCAAACAGTTTCAGCTGTAAATCAATAGTCAAATTTAGCTTACGACATTTGCCTATCAGACTATACATCGCTCTCATTCCCGATTGTATTTGTTTCTCTTGTGCTCTTGTAAATTTACCATTAAAGTTTAGTGTTAAACCTAAGTATTTATAACTATGAACAACCTCTACCTTTTCACCCATGTACACTCATGCGTACTAAAAGTTGCTCAGGGGTGGGTCCTTCCTTCCCCTACTCAACCCTGGGCAGGTGGAAGGGGGGAGTCGGGTCCAAGTCTACCCCCACCTTCCACCCCCAAACTATCCCCAACTCACCCACCTTCCTAGCTTCTGTAGCTGGCAGTTAGTGATTAGCGACGATTGACCTCATGCATTACAAATTATTGTTAAACCATCATTGCACATGCTTACAATGGCCGACATTTAACATTTATTAGGAATTTATAAATAAAATATACTGTATAATTGTATTCTCAAAATAAGTTTCTATACACAACGTGGGTTACACGAATTTTGGCTGTAGTGGTTTTGTGTTTGTTTGTTTCTCTCTCTCTCTCCCTCCTTCCCACTTTCTTTCTCTCTCTCTCACTCTCTCTCTTTCTCTCTCTCTCTCTCTCTCTCTCTCTCTCTCTCTCATTGCACTACTTTCTACGATCAAGACTTAATGTAATTTCAATATAATAATACCGTAATCAAATCCAATCTCATACAGTTCATCATTATTGCAATACACATCAACGTGCCCTCTACGATCTACTCCTAGGTTCTCAAATTACTTACACAGTCGGCCTTTACTAACATAAAAGGAAAGGACTAAAGGCATACATTGGCTGGAATAGTGGTGTGGCTGTTATTGATTGTTTCGTTTATCATTTCAATCAGTTACTCTAATTTATTCAATACCATACTACTAAAAACGGTCCGCATTTAATTTGATGTGGTCTATACACTGTTTTCAATAAATTAAATGTAGAACTCTATACAAATTACTACCAAAGTCAGTGTTAACTTTTAGTAAGGTTTGGGTATAGGACTACACTCCTTACAGAGTGTGTAAAATACTATCTAATGTCTTCTTGAACTGTTCAACTGAGGAAATGTTTACAACTTCTGAGGAAAGTTTGTTCCAGGTAAAAGAGATCTGAAATGGGAAACAGTTTCCACAAATACTAGTGCTGAACATATTCAATTCTAACTACCAGCCATGGTTGCGTATTGTATTGATAATGAGACTAAACCCTTTGCTATGGTATAAATTATCAAACCCATTACATATTTTAAAAACTTGAATGAACTGACCTCGTACTCTGGGTGTTGAGGGCGAGAGTTGCACACAGATTTACACAGATACTCAGACCACACAGACCTTGCGGTCCCAACTAGGTGGTAGGACAGTAAAGTATAAGGCTCTCTCCCCAACCTCCGCTCCCTCCGGCTAAAAAGCCGTACCGGAAAATAGGATGAAGTGTAACCTTATGGGTCAGGAATTGCCCACAAGGAAAGTTGTTATATAGTATAGGAAGAAATTAGTTTGAAAAGGAAATTACACATCCCTACTGATTAATTCATATTAATCCAATCTTCATTAGATGATCGTCCAGTCTTGTATTAAACGTATCAATAGAGAGAGAGAGAGAGAGAGAGAGAGAGAGAGAGAGAGAGAGAGAGATAAAGAGACAGAGTCAGAAGACCACTACAGCCGAGATTCTTGTAATCCACGTTGTGTATAGGGACTCATTTTGAGAATACACTTATACAGTATATTGTATTAATACATTCTTAATATTTGTTTTAAATGTTGGCCATTGTAGGCATGTGCAATGATGGCCAACATTTGTAATACATGGAACAATTGTCGCTAATAATACATGGAACAATTGTCGCTAATCACTAACTGCCAACTAGAGGAGATAGGTGGGAGGTGCGGGCTAGACTTGGACCCAACTCCCCCATTCCACCTGCCCAGGGTGGAGTAGGGGAAGAAAGGACCCACCCCTGAGCAACGTTTAGTACGGGTGAGTGTACCTGAAATCATATACTGTATAATTATCTACTTTGTATTTTCCTCTTCCAAAGATGATTATTTTGGTTTTACTACAGTTTAAGCTTAGCTTCCATTCTTAACAATAATTTTCCATTGCTCTGAGTGCATTATGTAACCCAGTTTCATCATTAGCCAGAATAATAATAATAATAATAATAATAATCTTCTGGTTACTTATATAGCGCCCGTCTCTCCTCCTTCGAGGATTCGCAAGCGCTTGGCTTTCGAGACCATTACCCATCCCCCTTGCTCATGGGGAGATGGTAACCGCCGGCTGTATCCCAGAAAACTTTTCAATCTGAGCGGGGATTGAACGCGAGACCTTCAAGGTGGGAATCAGGCACGCTATCAACTGAGCCAGCCGGACGACAGTATCATATGCATACATCAGAACAAGGAGTCTTAACATCGTATTCAGTATTCAGTAGGAGGGGAAGAGGGTGCGGGGATCAGATTTTTGCAGTGAAACAGCCATGCAAGAAGTTTTCAGAGAAAAATAAGAAGATATTTTGGGCTTTTATGGATTTGGAAAAAGCGTATGATTGTGGGGATCGGGAAGCAATGTGAAAGATGCTAATGATTTATGATATTAGAGGAACTTTGTTAACCCCTGTCCAACGGGGATGTTTGTAACTTCTACTATCTGGCAGGCGGGCATATTTACCCTAAACGAGCTTCATTCCATGCTCTTTTTCATGCATAAGCAAGAGCCAGAGCGTAATACAATTATGTATCTGTGAAAGGGCGATAATAGAGCTTTCCAATGACACCTGAATCATCCTTGTACGACCATGCGTTATCCTGTAGCGATCGCGCAACACGAAGGGAAAAACCCTAAAATACGGTAATTTCCCGAGTTTTTTCCTGGTCTCTCAAGGCCGTGGGTGTGGAATAGTGCGGAGGTACCTTCATTTGAGGCACTGGGTCCGTGCCGAGCTGTCAGAGCCCGCCTATTGTCCTCCGAACGCGTGGACTCTCTCTCAGAGCCGATAATGTGCTCAAAATCCCGGGTGGCCATGAATCTCTCACTCGACATATGTCGGGCCCCGCGGCTTGAGTGTTAAAGGTGAACTACAGGAATGAAAGAAAAAAACGAAGTTTATAACAGGGTCATAACTTGGCATGAATATACTGTACTAATTTATGTATATGGGCAATATCGATATTTATTCCATTAAACTCCAGAACAAAATACTAGTTTAAAACGCCGTTGGCATCCTCAGCCGTCAGTTGGGAGAGTTCCAGCTGATTCACATGACGAAAATATGTAAACATGGGATACTTGCCCCTATTCACACGTGCTTGTGTGTTTTTCTTAATTAGTACCTTCTAATTCAATACTCAAGCTCTGCAAAACATAGAACAAAATCCTGAAAATGTGGTGCACATCAAGAAATAATCCAATCTCGCCAACAATAAAAATACAGGCAGTGTTTTTTAGTGTTTATCTTGGTCCAGAGTCGAGAGAGGTAGCTTGTAAGGCCTATTTCTTAATGATAGTAGTCTTTTTCTGTTAATTTTATATATAGCAATCCCTTGACCAGATAGTGATGAAACCAAATATTGAGCTGTAAACATGCATACAATTTATAAGAGTTTCTCACATCAAAAAAGACAACAGATTCACCCATTTCCCATGTCGAGTGTTTCCGCTACATTGGTGAAAGTTCTTCAGTATCTTAATCCTAAAACAAAGCAGATCCCAATGCACAATGTATTTTGAATAGGGTTCACCCCTGGAGTTCACCTTTAACTCACTGAGCCCCAGGCAATATAATATAAATGTACACTCCAGGCCCAAATTTTGTAACAAAAAAATATTTTTCAGAAAACACCTGGAATGAGTTAGAAATGAAGGGAAAACAAATATATATACCCTAGGTCATTAAGGGGTCCTAAGGGGCGCCCGAAAGTAGGAATTAACATGGGGAAATGGGTAGGCAAAAACATGTTTTTGTGCACTCACGCGTACAGGGTTGGATTTTAAGGGTTTTCAACCATAGCCATTGTTGCGTGGGATACTTACGCAGTTTCCATACAAATCTGAGCCCTCTAGGTGCCATAGGACCGGAGTAATTAACCGCGACGCACCCTATGCGTCGCTGGGGTTTAGAGTTACGTACATTGCCGACGCATACGCTGCGGCGCTGGGATCCTGTGGGTTTAAAGCAAGCAGTCAAGAGTATTTATGAAAAGAACAGAGTTTGAGTAGGAAATGAGTTGAGTGAATGGTTTGAGATAAATGAAGGTCTGCGACAAGGTTGTATAATGTCACCGTGGATTATTAATATTATGGAAGTGGTGCGGGAGGTAAAAATGAGAACTATGGTTAGAGGATTGGGTTTAGTAGGAAAGAATGGGTAGATTGGAAATTGAATCAGATGCGGTTTGCTGATGAACCAGCGTTGGTGGCGGATAATGAAGCGAAGCTACGGTGAGTAGTAAACAAGTTTGATGTGGTAAGTGGCAGGAGGAAGTTGATAGTAAATATCAATAAAAGTAAAGTGATGGTGTGTAATACAGATGCTCGTAGGGCAAATCTAAATGTACGGCTCGATGGGGAATTACTAGAACAAGTGGAGTGTTTTAAATATCTAGTAAGAGTGATAAGCAGGGACCCAGGTGTGGAAATGGAGGTATGACAGAGAGCATGTAATGGAAGGAAAGTTTTTGGAGCAATGGGAAGCATGTAGAGGGTGAGAAATCTCGGAATTAAAGCTAAAAGTGCAATGTATCAAGGGAGAGTTGTACCAACAGTGATGTATGGGGCTGAGCCATGTGCACAAGAGAGAAGAAAGTTGGATGTGATGGAGATGAACTGCTTGAGGAGTATGTATGGAGTGGCGCATAGAGACAGATTGAGGAATGAATAGATACGTAGAAGACTGGGACAGCAGGAACCCTTATCGGCCAGAGTGGACAGAAGGGTGCTATGCTGGTATGAATATGTTGAATGAATGGGAAATGAGAGGCTTCCTAAGAGAGTATATGAGTACAAAATAAGGGGAGGTAGAGGGAGAGGAAGACCTCGGATGAGATGGAGAGACCGTGTAGTACAAGCGTTGGAAGGGGATTCCTAAAAACTTAAGCTATTGTTAATATTCCAAAGTGAAGTCCTGTATCATAAATGGTTGCATCTGGATAGTAGGCCTAGCCAGTGGCGGATCTAGAAAATAATAATAATAATAATCATTATTATTATTATTTTTGTTTTGGGGGGGGGGGGGGCACTAGTCACAGACATTGGTCCCAAGGGGTTGGGCCGCCGCCCATGCGGTATTCGGTATTTGGGCGTATCGCCCGCTTTGTATCGCCCGCTCTGTAGGCCAATGCCATGGGATACAATAATGGGTTGAGTGGGGGCTCACCCCCCACCCCCGATGACTTATTGTCAACATCATATATATTGTACGAGAGCGAGGTGGAAGGACAGAGAGGGAGAGGTGCACCGAAGGAGAGGTGGAAGGATGGAGTGATGAAGTATACAGTATGAATGAAGGCGGTGCTGGTTGGGAGGAGGAGCATCGACTAACTGGGGACAGAGGTGCATGGGGGCGGTTCGTTCGTGGGTACCCCTTTGGGGATCACGGCATCGGGCAATAGATAGATAGATAGATATATATTGCCAGCAGGGGGGCAATTATTAAGGGTAGGGCAAAGGGTGGGGGTCTGATTTCCAGGTTTTGGGCCCAATTTGTTTTGTTTTTAATTGTTTGCTTATAATGTAGTTTTATATGTATTTTAAACATATTCACTGAGTTTGGTCACTTTTGCTATTTTTTTTTTTTTCATAATGTTTAGCCTATTTTAGTCAAAAATTCGCCCAAAATACAAATATTTTGTAACCCCTATCAAACTTTTATGGAGCATTCCTAAAGCATGTAACTCCAATACATCGAAGCCATTTTGTGGTATTTACAATGATAAATATCCTAAAAAAAATAGAAATTGTTTTATAATATAATTTATCAAAATCCAACCAAAAAATATTTGCAAATTTTGTTTTATGCCGAAATTAGGGAAATACTCTTCGATGTTTTGTTCACATCTGTATTTCCCACAATTATGCATTATTATAGAACTATCAGATCATAATATTATTATACCTAAAAACACAAATTAAGAGTCCATAATTGACAAACTGAGTTATTCACAAATAAATGTTGAAGTCCCTAATCAGTCTGAATTAGTGACCCATCTTATTTATATCGGTTTTCTCTTATTGCACATATTATAGAAAACATCTTAGAAATATATTTTCATGAATTTTGTAAATGGATTTTTATTTTTTTAAGGAGTACAGGGTAATAATGGGTATATTTCGCGAAAATTGGGGCATTTTTTCTATTGGGAGATATGTCTCAAATTTCACAGAGAGTATTGCAACAACATGTACAGTTCCGGCCAAAAGTCTCTCGACTCGTCTGGCAGCATTTGGCAGCTCATATTGGGGGAACTGGGGTTTGAGTTGGGGGGGTTCTCTCCACTTTACCTGAGTGATATGATAGAGGGATTCTGATTGGCTGACAGGACAACATAGCTAATACACTTTATTTTATGGATGTAAAAACGTAGGTGACAGATATAGTAATTTAGGTATTTATTTGTGTTTGCCACAAGCTAATATTATCCTTTCATGTAAAAGGCATTGATTTTAACCAACATCAATATAGTGAACGAGTAACGATCACAGCAGCGGTAATTTGTGCCCCAAGATTAACCATTTTAGACCAGGAGAGATGGATGTATCATATTTAACTCTCAACAAATTATTTTTATCAATTTAGAAAATATTTCTTGGGCTGTGTGACACAGTTTTCTATATTTTATGATGAATAAATGCGTACTGGAGAACAGGTTTTAGTTGTTGAACGTAACATACCCTAAAATAAATTGATATGCAAGCTCTATACTATATGCTTCCTATTAATGAATTAATCCACATACAGGTCTTCAATATAATTCAATAACCCTCTCTAATAAACCTTTAACTACCATTCATCCTTCCGAATCTGAATATAATCGTCTAGCTAATAATAACGAGAAACCCAAAAGGAAATGCGTCGTCATGTCCCAAAGGGGTAATTATTCTCAGACCCATCTACTGTAAATATATACAGTATATATATATACTGTATATCTTGAGTGTTATGACATATTCTGACAGCATATTTTGGCTATCATTATACTATCTTATATAATGTGGGAAGGAGCTTGGTCCACCAAAAGGAAAAAGCTAACTATTAAATATATTACATTTTATATCAGACGGATAAAAAAAACTATTATATCCACATTGATCACATCTACAAGTGTGGTGAGCTGGTAAAGAGGAGGAGTGGGTGGGTGTGGGGGCTGGGTGGGAGGGATGGAAGCGGTAGGGTTGTTTGGTGATTTGCAATGCCATAATTATGGAGACTCAATTCTTGACAATAATTTATAATCTGTATGTCATTACTACGAAACTTTACATCATATGAAGTGAACTATAAGAAAAACAAAGGTCAGCTTAGGAAGGATCTGATTAAACTGAAATGGGTTCAATCAATTCAAGCAGATCGTTCTTTAGGTCAAATGAAGTAGACTGATAATAACCTGAGTGAAGTAAAAACGAAAAAAAAAAAATGCGCCATGATATAAAGAGAGTTCTAACAACACGTTGATAGGAATTCCGAATGTATTATAGTATGGTTAACGTTGTTATGAAATATAAAACGTCATATGATGTCAGGGTAACGTAACATATTTTTCCATAACTGAAAAGTGTCGTTGCATTACGTTACATTAACCCGTCCAGTACTGATGCCGTCCATGGTATTTTTTTTCAGCTATAATTAGACCATAATATGAAGATAAGAACAACTATTTGGCAACTACTGGGATTCATTTATATAGTATGTAACCTTCAATTTGGTAGACAGCCTTCCAAAACTGAATATAATCGTCTAATCATTGTCAGAATATAATTAATGAGGTGTCACCGGTACTAGATAGGTTAATAAACTCTTGCGCCACGCGATAGGGGCTATATGGCACTGAACTATTTTGTAAAACATATTAACCCTTTCACTGCAGGTGACGTTCTGGAATGTTTTGGCAATTTACAGCAATTTCCAGGCTTCAAAAGCATGTAAAAACCGTAAAAATCGAGTGTCAGTGAGCGGGAGCGTGAGGGACCCACCTCCGACCCTGAGAGCAGCCAGCGGCCCACTGAGGTAGGCTGTGTCTCGCGCGGTTTTCTCTCTGTGTCTCACAACAGTGTAGCCAAGTGAGCGGCCGCTACCAAATAGCGGGTTTCCCGTGTTTCACTCGCACTGCTGCTGGTGAACCAGACCACGTACGGGGCACGTTCTGGTCTCCTTTTGAAGCTATTTTCGCCTAGTTTTCGGAAGAATACAGTTCATTTAATGCAGATGCTTTATTTATCATTCAGGAGTGCCTGAATATGCCCTAAATAGCCCAAACAAGGCTGCAGCCAAAGGGTTAAGAACAAGTATGAGGAAGTAAGAAGGAGGTGTGGTGTGGAGGTAGATGTGTTGGAAAGTGTGGAAAGAAACACCTTGAGATGGTTCGGCCATATGGAGCGTATGGGAAGCGAGAGAATGACTAAGAGGGTGTACGAGAGCGAGGTGGAAGGACAGAGAGGGAGATGTAAACCGAAAGAGAGGTGGAAGGATGGAGTGATGTATATGGATGAAGGCGGTGCTGGTTGGGAGGAGGGGTGTCGACTGACTGGGGACAGGTGCATGGGGGCGTTTCGTTCGTGGCCACCCCTTCGGGGATCACGGCGTAGAGTTAATAGATAGATATATAGATAGATGTCCAAATATTACGAAACAAGTTAATAAGATGAAGGAATGATATGATAGGCCACAGTGGAAAGCCTTAACCCTTCCAGTACCAGCGATGTATTCTAAACTTTATATCAGCAATATTAACGAGGTTTTATGAAGATTACAAAGGATATTGTGGTAGCTAAACGGATTAACTGACATGGTTCGTAGCCATGTAATTGGTATACGTCCTTCCTAAACTTAATAAAATCACCAAATAGTAGTCAGAATATAATGCAAAGGATATCACCGGTACATGATGGGATAACACTCTAAATATCCCATCGCCAAGCGACTAAGGACATATGGCATTGAGTCTTAGTCAAAAAAAAAAAAAAAAAACAAGGAAATTAGAGATCATTGAGGATATATTACCCTTTATTTCACAATTTTATAGAAAATACTGTAACATTCTACGAAATAATAATACAATACACTTATATTTTATCAGTAGATGTAATGTAACGGATATCATTGAAGACTAATCACATTCGCAAGGAACTCTATAATGTATAAAACACTATTATATTTTAAGTCAAGTTAGGCTATACATTTGAGAGATTATAAAACTTCTGAACGATTTGAAGACTGAAACCTCAACCCTAACATGACTGAAAGGATTTATCTACTTTATAAAATAATCTGTGCCGCCTTGTGGCCAAAAAATATATTTAGTTATATTATGCCATAGTACTATTTGTGATTTCATTAATTCAAAATATTTGGTTATTGGGTTGGTGGAATTATATATGATATGTTGTATAATGATGTGTTTAACACCATACTTAATAGAGATCATTCAATAGTAGCCTATCCTATTATAAAGATCACGAAACTGTCATATTCCCCTTTCTTTTCCATTGTACCGCCAAAATAAGTTGTGAATATGTCTCATAATTCTCTAACTGTTAATATTGAATGGGTCTGAACAAAAACCTATTGAAATATAATGTAGAACTGTAAGCGAATTAATTAATTAGTAGAACGGATATAGTATTAGGCTTACATAAATTATGAATGTATGGTAGGAAATGAAGAAGTGAATTTCCTGGTGTGTCAAAACTTACGTGTCATCCAGTACCAGTTACGCTTATATTCATCAGGAAATGAACCCTGTGACGATCTTGCCGCATTATGATACTTATAAAATTCTAGTTTTCATTAGACAGTGTTATGCAGTTCAGGAAGGATCTGTGGGATTTAAAAGGGCAAAGACTGGCCTAATCAACCCTCTGACGTCAGTATCCCATTCCAACTCAGAATAAAATCGTCTGATGATAGCCAGTATAAACTGCGCGTCATAATCTTCAAGTGGTTAAAACAAAAATGTTTTACCGACCCAAGATATATTTCCTAAATTGATAAAAATAATTTGTTGAGAGTTCAATATGATACATTCATCTCTCCTGGTCTAAAATGGTTAATCTTGAGGCACAAATTACCGCTGTGATCGTTACTCGTTCACTATATTGATGTTGGTTAAAATCAATGCCTTTTACATGAAAGGATAATATTAGCTTGTGGCAAACACAAATATATACCTAAATCACTATATCTGTCACCTACGTTTTTACGTCCATAAAATAAAGTGTATTAGCTATGTTGTCCTGTCAGCCAATCAGAATCCCTCTATCATATCACTCAGGTAAGGTGAAGAGAACCCCCCCCCCCCAACTCCAACCCAGTTCCCCCAATATGAGCTGCCAAATGCTGCCAGACGAGTAGAGACTTTTAGCCGGAACTCTACTATCATCTGGAAAAAAAAAAAATTAAGGAGGTTTTTTTTTTGGAATTTCCTTGGGGGGGGGGGGGGGGGGGGGGGGGGGATTAATATTTGTTCACACTGATTATGGTGATTATAGGTTGTCATTGATCAAAGAACATAAAATATAAAATACAAAATAAATCAAATAAAATGCAAAAATATGCAAAATATCGCGACGGCCCAATCATACCGCGGGCCCGACCATGCTGCGTCCGACCGATTGTACACCCAGAAATTTACAGTACACTCACGTAACGTAACGAGCACCAATTTCTTCCCATCGCAGCCTCTCTTCCATATTGTAAGCATGGAAATATACTAAATGACAGTTATTTATGGATGTGAAATGCATATGCATTCCATAGAAATCTTAAATTATTTTAATATTTGATTTTAAATATGTAGGCCTAACATTAAAAATTGGAGTTTCATTATGTTTATTTTGCATACTTAAAATATGGAAGAGAGTCTAGGATGGGAAGGCATTAGTGCTAGTGAGTGTACCTACACTTCTTGTAATTTGTATTTTCAGTAAATACAGTGGTTTGGTAAATAATTAATAACAGAACATTTAATTAGCTGTTAATTTTTGAAGCATTAAAAAAATATAATTTAAAACAAAAATGAGAGAGGGCAATCCCCCGAACTAACGAAGACATCCCAGGGCAAGAGCTGTGGCAACAAGGTATACACAAATGCAACCATGGCACTATCACAGCAAGTTCAAGACTATGGCAACAGATCGGAGCCAGGGGCAGCTTATCAGCCATCAATTCCATGCACTAAAAAAGTAATATGTTATTTATCACAAATAGCCTAGTATTGCACCCTATACAACAATGGTAACAACAATTGTTTGAGCTACATTCTACATATTTCTACATACTACAACATTCAGATCAAAGAACTCGCTCTGCTCATACTCCACACGTACTGCCGCCTTTGCACCCTCATACATGCCCTTCACTGCTTTCAGCAACTTGTTATCTACTCCGTATATTCTAAGTAATTTTCACATACCTTCTCTATCCACTCTGTCATAGGCCTTCTCCAAGTCCATAAAGGCAACATTCAGTTTTTGTTGCTTCTCCAGATATTTCTGCATACCACATTTCAGGGTAAAAATCTGATCTACACATCCTCTTCCCTTCCTAAACCTGCTCTGCTCGTCACCTATCCATTTCTCCGTTCTCTCTCTCAATCACTACTGTACACCTTCTATACTACGCTTAGAAGACATATATTCCTCGGTGGTTACAGTAAAAATAGAAGAAGAAAAAAACATAAACAAATAAATACCAGTAATAATGATAATGAAAGCCACTGGTGGTTGCAAGTCATCAAATATAGTACAACTCATTATGCAAGAGTAATGGCTTCACACCTATGCTTTATATATAGTGGTTAGGTGATAATTGTGTATTATTATATTGGAGTATTCAGTGTTTCTGCTATATTATGTTTTGCTTATGTCAAATGATTTGTTTTGTTCTCACCGATTAATTCTGCACCGATTAATACATCCTCGGCACCTCTGCTTTAGTGCGCCTCGACTCCCCAGATGTCCCGGAGGTGGGAGCATCCCGTTGTTGAGTGGGTCCTTCACATATGTCTACCAGTGCGTAACTCTTGCACTTCTTCTTTCCTCTTGATTACCTACTTTTACCGTTAATACTCAACCCTTCAGCTTTAATATCACATATGTGCATCTTGTATTGGTAGGCTAGTAATTTCATGGAGCTGTTGATTTTGCATTTATTGTATATATGTTAACTGCGTTTGCACCACAACAGTATTCTGTGGTGTAATTCTGGTGGTTGACAGCACCGGGGTGAACCCTAGTATCTCGTCTTACAGGTTGACGCATAGGAAGTACATAGTGTCCATGTATTAATTTACTCCCTTCGCTGCTCACCGCAGAGAGAAGCTGACCATGTAGGGTTAACCTTCTGAGCGTGTGGAGTTAAAGCTTGGCTTCAATTAACCCCTTGAGTACCAGCGATGCACGTTAAGTGTCGCCTATGTATGTAACGCGTTATGTATTTGACAAGGTGAAATGACACAAACAATAGGCTAAATATGAAATTCAAGACTGATGTCAGAACACTAAAAAATATCCAGGTTCAAGGAAACTAGAATGAGCATTCTTAGTTTAATTAACTTAAGTATCATAATGTAACAGTAAAATCAAAGTCTCTTCAGGACGAGTAAAACATATATAATGCACTAAGATTTGGCTTAGTAACACAAAGAATGATTATCAGAGAATATGCAGGTGAAAAATAAATAAGTATATATCTTTACTGAAGCAATGCAATGTTTAAATAGCTATATCACATAAGAATTAATATTTTCTCAAGATCACTGGAAATGGATAATATATGTTTAATATCTTAAGGAAATGCACAATACAAGTAATTAATACAATTATTTAAATGTGAAATAAGCACTAAGCTATCACTTGAGAAAATATTCTTTCTGAAAATACAATAATAAGAGGTAACTAAATTAATCTGATCAAATTCACAAACTTGGAAACTAATCACAAATTAATTTAATGCTTTACACTTGTAATATTAACAAATGCAATCAAACGGAAATAAAGAAATTATATTAAGTCACAGTAAACTCAATGATAATTAATTATTACTGATCATTAGATTAACTTACCGGTATAATTAATACACACAAATATCACTGAGAATAATAAATAGGCTATGATATGGGACACACTTATAGACACAACTCCCCCTATCACAGGTAACAGCTTGCAGGTTGCTTTATCTTATGATGGTAGCCAGGAGAGATATGTCACTTCACTAAGTATAAGAGTCACTATGTACAAGAGAGATGGAGAGGTGATGTGTATAGCTGGTCAGGTCGGTCTGGTTCCCAGTGACAGGAAGCGGCACGCTTATATAGGCCTAACAGTAGCCAGAATATTCCACCACACTTGCGATAATGCCAGACAGACAGGCGCCGCGCGGTACGAGATATGAAC
>JAGKTK010015799.1:0-23609 GCA_018397895.1 Paralithodes camtschaticus
CAAAAGTTTTGGTTTTAGTTTGCAAGTTTTACATTTTAATAAGTAAATAAGCCATTCTATAGATATTAATAATAGTAATCAATACAATGGGGAAGGTAACCGAGTATATAGATAGTATATAGATAAAGTACTGTGGGACCAGTTATTACTTTTAACCCGTCGAGCCCCGGCTGATTATTAATAAATGTACACCCAGAACCCGGCCGGTTTTGAAAAATGGTTTTTATTCCAGAAACAATAGCAAATGGGTTAGGAATGAAGGAAAAACCACGAAAAACTTATCAAAAAAGGTCCTACAGAGCCCCCGAAAACGGATTTTACAAGAGTACAAAATTTAAGGCAATTTCCCCCCCAAAAAACAGGTTACTGCGCGCTCACGCGCACGCATGTGGACTTTTAGTTTTCAACCATCGGCACGGTTGCGTGGGATACGTACAGTTCCCATACAAATCGGAGCCCTCTCGAGGCTACACCTGAGGTTACGGTCGAAGCAATTAGGGGGACTCTTCAGACGCGTCGCTGGGGCTGTGCGTTACATACATCGCCGACGCGCCAGACGTGTCGCTGGTGCTGGACGGGTTAACCGTTAATTTGCTAATGCCATGGCGAAGATTTAGGTAACCGATTTTAAAAGCAATGTACAGTATTCTAATTCAGTGCACGCTCATTTTATTTAATTATTTTATATGTTTGTAGATTTAAGTTTAATTTCCGATAAATTTTAATGAGTTTTTCCACATATACTATACAAGGTGGAGTTTCTATTATTTTAAATTTTAAAGTTATATTAATATGAACAGTAACTTTTAGTTACTTTTTAAAGTTTTATATATACAGTTTACTTGCTAATGCAATACCGAAGATTTAAAAGGAACATTGTAATTCAGTCCTGTCATTTTATTTCACATTAGAAGTTTGTGGTTTTCAAAGTTTAAATTCCGATAATTTTTAATTAATTTTTACACATTTTTGTTAGTGCGCTTCGATAATTTTAGATTTTAAAGTTACTTTTATTAATATGAACAGTACCGGTACTTACTTTCAAAGTTAGCTTATATATTTTAATTGCTGTACAAACTATCCATACTTAAAGTTTGTTGGATTGCCCACTTTAGATAGATTAATTATATAGTTGACTTTTACTTTGCCAGAAACTAGTCCAATTCTATACAAAACTATCCAGCAATTTTAATATTACTCTAGTGCACATTTACTCTTAATTTCATCCATTTATTTATAGTTTTAATTTTCCATTTAGCGTGATTTCTATAGCGATTCCTATTACTAATTTTTACTTTAATTTTAATTTGTCTGTTTACTTTGATTTTTAAAGTCAACATTAATCATCTATATATTTATCTATACACTATTAGTACTTAGTTTATTAAGGGGGAGGAGGGGAGGGGGGAGCGGATCATTCTTAACCATAGTCACACTAATTTCAACAAGGGACATTAATTTACAACCAACAAATCCAACATAACATTAATATATCCTATCTAACCTCTCCAACCTTATTGAACAGAAGTGGTGTGTGTGGAGAGTTGAAGTAGAGGATTGGCGATTATGTAGATTGCAGATCCTAGCGACGTTAATCTTCCGACGTTGAGCTCTAAATAATCTCGAGACGTTGGGAAGGTCTTGGTCGGCTGTACGATCCTTGTGCTGTAAAGTGTAGACAAAGGTTAGTGGATTCAATGGTATACAGAGGTGGATATACATGCATCAAATTTTAAGACCGACTGCTCCACACATACGTGCAGTTTCAGGCTCTTGTCCTAATGGCGGCGTTCCAGGCAACCCTGTTAAGGGCTGCTCCACTTTTCAATTTTTTGGATTTGAGATCGGCACGTATAGTCTGATCAAAAGTTTGTTTTAACCCTCTCCGACATAGGACGCTATTTTGAGCCTATTAGGGATACTTTAAAACCTTTGTTACCATCAGGGGTATTTAGAAACCTTTAGTTTAGTTACTTCAACCTCTGCAGTTGTCTTTGAGTTAGCTGTGGGCAGAAAACTAATTTTGGGGAGGTAATTATAAGTGAGAACTATTTCTTATTGCTAATCTGGCAACCTCTGCATCATAGAAGTCTGAAGGGGTTAAAATAATAATTTCCGATAATTTAAATGCACTTTTTTTTTGTTTAGGGGGTTTCAATAATAATTAATTTTAAAGTCTTTAAATTAACAGATAGCTCAAAACTTACCGTTCAAATAAAACAAAAAAACATTCCTACCCAAAGCTTTTACTCTAAAATAATGATTTTCATTAAAAGTGACTCATAATTCTTTACCATCAACATCTATAGCTCAAAAACAAGAAGTCAAATTATACCGGTAGCTATAATAACCTATACCGGATTTCAAACAACTATGCAGAACATCTTCAACATTAACATCTATAATTATAGGCTACTATTTGGAAACTATCAGCCAGGGAATGGGTAAAAATTTAAAGCTCATTTGCTCTAGTCCTTTTTTAATTAGACACTAGAACTCAAAACTAAAATAGATAGAAGGGGAATAGTACAGTACTGTAACCATAGATAAAACAAATTCTAGCCTACCTATAATAAACAGGGTATAGATTATTATTATTATTATTATAAAACTAAATACTATCTACTGTACTGTCAAAAAAAAAAAAAAATCCCACCTTTAGAATTTAGACTCTTTTCTCCCTCATGAATAGCCCCAGTACTTTGGCAATTTTAAGAGCTTTTACCCCAGTCAATATTACGGCTCATTGTGCCATTTAGCCGGCTTCCCTGTTGGCCAATAGGGACTTTTTAGGGGGAACCGCCCATATGTCCATAGAAATCTATTTTAAATAAATTTACAGGGAGTCATGGGGTATATTTTTTAACTTTCAAGGTCTAGGGAGCAAACTATATATATCTCTTAAAGTATAAAATACATTAGTACCATTGTTTATTTTAAAAGTTTTAAAATAAACAAACTAAAACTGGAACACAAGATAAAGGCAGAAATATTAAAATATTAATCAAACGTTAAATGAATACTTTCACTGAAACTTCCCATTTTACATTAACCTCTTCAGACTCCTAGGACTCCGAGGTTGCCAGATTAGCAATAAGAAATAAAGAGTTCTCTCACTTTTATAATTACCTCTCCAAAATTAGTTTTCTGCCCACAGCTAACTCAAAGACAACGGCAGAGGTTGAAGTAACTAAACTAAAGATTTCTAAATACCCCTGATGGTAACAAACGCTTTAAAGTATCCCTTACCAGCTCAAAATCGCGTCATATGTCTGAGAGGGTTAAAAATTGCAACTACATTTACAATAGAGGATGTACAGTTGTCTACACAACTTCTGCTATAGATTAGATTTTATAAGACTAAAATATACAATCTACTGAACTCTCAAGTCAAACTAGTTTGTCAGTTTTATTAAGTGGACTCCTTCATTCCTCATGAATAGCCCCATTACTTTGGCAATTTTAAAAACTTTTACCCCATAGTCAATATTATGACTCATTGTGCCATTTATCCAGCTTTCCTGCTGGCCAATAGAGACTCGTTTAGGGGGAACCGCCCATATGTCTATAGATTTTCTTTTTTTTTTTACTAAGAGGGAGTATTTTTAAGCTTCAAGGTCTAGGGACCTATATACATCTCTTCTTAAAGTATAAAATATATACATTAAAACTAGTATTCCTTAAATTGTAACACTTTCAAAATAAACAAACTAAAACTGGGACAAAATAAAGTTAGAACTAATCAAATATTAATCAAACTTTAAATTAATACTTTCACTTCAAACTTCCCATTCTACATTATATAATGAAACCAAGTACAATACAGTATGTACAGTTGCCCAAATAACTTCTGGTCCTATGTCATCTTATACATCAAACTTTGATGTACACCTTATGATTTATTATACAGTAGTTAACTCTCAAGATTAATCTACTCTTAATTCAAAAATTTTCACCAACCAACATGTGGCACTCCAAGGACTTTAACCTAGGATACGCTAACCAAAATTCCGCGTATTTATGAGTTACGGTATAAAGATCAATAGTACTGTACACTGATAATTTCTTTACTAATTTCACTCTAACATCAAACACCTCCCAAAGAAATTAATGAAAGCATGCGATCCACCATGATTCGAACCTAGGTTACCACAGATTTGAAACCCTATCCATTACACCTTCAAGACTTGTATATTAGTTATATGGATTCCGGCCCATTTCCTATCCTAAGATTTTATACTCTAATATGTTGCTCGTGTAGTAATGTATGGTCGTGCTAATAAGTCATGTCACAGCAGTCATTAACTTTAGCTTGCTCTGTACTGTATTAACCCCTTCAGACTCCTATGACGCAGAGGTTGCCAGATTAGCAATAAGAAATTGAGTTTTCTCACTTATAATTAACTCTCCAAAATTAGTTTTCTGCCCACAGCTAACTCAAATATAACTGCAGAGGTTGAAGTAACTAAACTAAAGGTTTCTAAATACCCCTGATGGTAACAAAGGTTTTAAAGTATCCCTAATAGGCTCAAAATCGCATCATATGTCTGAGAGGGTTAATGGGTCAGATGTTAAATATGGAATTTCATAGGCCAAGCTTTCACTGTATATTATATTATATTTGCCTGTTCATTCATTTTGAGCCAGATTTCTTAACACAAACTCCAGAACTTTAAATTTGGATAAAAATAAGTCATCTAAATACTAACCGAACATTAGTCCTGTAGAGTGGTAGAGTCCCACGTTCAGTCACCGAGCCCCAATACCATGCCATACACTGCATTCAGAACAGATCACTCCCAGACGATCCTTCAACACATCACCATGCCAGACGATCCATCCATCCATAACAAGTCAGGTCCCCCACGCTCTTTCCGGCTCCGAAACGCATCCACCATACCAGACAATCCACCCACAACACTGCCTCTCGTCAATTGAAGTTCTGATCTGCCAAGGTCCTCGTGCTCTGGAATAAGAGTACAAACATTAAGTTTCTTTCATGGATTATATGCCATTTCCTATGCTAAGCTTTTATTGTGCATTATATTTGTCCCTACATTAATTTTAGGCCACATTTCTTTTTAAGTTTCAAATACCAAACGTCTCAAAACACTAACCGAATATTAGTCGTGTAGAGTGGTTCATCAGAGTCTTTCTTTGGTGCCCTCATCCATCCTAACGTCTGCCAATATCACACACGCTCCATCAGAATCATCAGGCCACAACTCTGCATCCACCACTACTCCACTGCATCCACCACACCACAACTACGTCCACCACCAGGCCGACCAACGCCGCAAGAGGATCATGGGTTTCAGATCAGTCACGGAGGTTCGAGTCCAGACCACACTCGTCCCAACAGTACAGGACAGGGGCAAGAAAGAACAGTGTTAAACTAGTCATACGGTTTGAAGACTGGAATGTACACTTAGAAATTCACACCACCAACCACCAATTAACTTTTTAATATAATTTTATACTTTCGAAATAAACAACTCTAAATTGCTATGTGGAAATATATTTAAATGAAAGAAAATGCCAAACGCCTATAAATACTAACAGAATATTAGTCATCAATGGCCCATCAATCGTCAGTCCCCATCAGGCCAGGCCATAACTGCGTCCAACACACACAACTCAGCGTCCACCACACCACCACTGCATCCACCACACATAATCGGGCCAAAACTCTGAGTCCACCACCACACCAGGCCATAATACTGCATCCACCACAACACAACTCCACAACTCTGCATCCACCACCACCAGGCCAGGGAATCCCAGGCGGCCATGCTGACCAACGCCGCAACAAGCTCCTGCGTTTCAGATCACCGAGGTTCGAGTCCAGGCCACAGTCCCCCCAACCCCCCCGGGACGGGGGGGGGGGGCAAGAAAGAACAGTGTTAAACTATAGTCAATTCTTTGAAACTGACTAAATTGCAAATTTCCCATAAAGATTTCACTTATTTTGAAGATTTTACAGTTAAATATATTGCTAATTATATATACTTGGTATTAATAGGATGCAAAGACATAGTTGCAATATATTTTCCCATTAAGTATCGAGAAACCAGGAGCCAGATCTATGGGAGTTCTGTATGGAGCTCAGTGGTCTGGTTAATCTGCTCTACATAACTAACCAGCTGCTAAGGTATTCAATTTACAGTC
This sequence comes from Paralithodes camtschaticus, assembly GCA_018397895.1. Classification (NCBI taxonomy): domain Eukaryota; kingdom Metazoa; phylum Arthropoda; class Malacostraca; order Decapoda; family Lithodidae; genus Paralithodes; species Paralithodes camtschaticus. The sequence continues at coordinate 6,169 of JAGKTK010015799.1, forward strand.
TGATTAAATGAAACTGAGTATAGTAATTTTGTTTTAATAACCAACACAACAAAATAAACTTGAAAGGTCATAGTTTGTAATTTTTTCCACTTCCAAATAAAATTTAAAAAAATTATCCATGTATATATAATCACACTACAAATAACTTACCAGAAGCACAGGGCCTTGGGTGGGGCTTTGGTATCCCGGGCGCTTCCGCACCCTCCTCAGCTCCTCTAACCACAGGGCCTTGGGTGGGGCTTTGGTATCCCGGGCGCTTCCGCACCCTCTTCAGCTCCTCTAACCACAGGGCCTTGGGTGGGGCTTTGGTATCCCGGGCGCTTCCGCACCCTCCTCAGCTCCTCTAACCACAGGGCCTTGGGTGGGGCTTTGGTATCCCGGGCGCTTCTGCACCCTCCTCAGCTCCTCGAACCACAGGGCCTTGGGTGGGGCTTCGGTATCCCGGGTGCTTCCGCACCCTCCTCAGCTCCTGGCCTGGGAACGGCTTCGGTCACCTGGGCTTTTTTGTGGTAAGCAGGTAAGGTTCGTGGGGGCGCTCGGTTATGGCCTTAGTCTTGCTCGGGACCTCGGGGCTGTTCGGTCAGACAGCCTGGGAAACAAGTAATTTTGTTTGAAGACTCTGGAATCCATGACTAGGAATTAATTTTTTGTTTTCACCAACCAACTTTACTTTTAAACTCGATTAAATCAACAAACACATGTGGCCCTCCAAGGACTAACCTACGACACTAACCAAAATTCCGCGCACTTCAGAAATGAAAACTAAAGGGTATGCTTTAAAATATTTTATCTTAAAGAATTTTAAATATAATTATCTTTGTATAGAAGTTCTTTTATTTCATAGATCTCATTTTAGTAAGCGTTGTTTCCACATAGCGATTTTGATAATTTAATTTGACTTTATATTGTCCTTGTCCCAATTTTGGTTTGTTTAGTTTGCAAGTTTTACATTTTAATACATCAATAAACACTAAAAAAGATCGAACCCACCTTCAGATTTACACCTATAATACTGTATCGTAAATCGGGGCATCGTATAGGGAGGGAGACAGTGATCAATGGGGATTAAAGCTAGGGGGTAATCATCGGGAACCGTAGAATATTTTAACATGTCTATAGGCGAACTATGCCCTCTGCAGTTGTCCGAGAGAGTTGCGGGCAGAAAACCGATTTTGGGGAGTTAAGAGGTTAAAAAAAAAAAAAAATCTGATTACTGAACGGCAACCCCCAAACATGAACGGGTTGAAATTTAAAATTGTTATTTCTCAATTCGGGCTCAGTCTCTAATCTTACCATCCCAAGAACAAAAATATAGGAAAATGGGTAATGGGCCCGAATATATACATACAATAATAGTCTACTCTTTTAAGTCTGGGGTTTATATAAAAAAACAAATAAAACAAAAAATATATACAGTATATAATTTAACCAGTCTAGCCCCGGCTAGTTATTAACCCGTGGAGCCCCGGCTAGTTTTGTAATGTTTTTTCACCAGAACCCGGCCGGTTTTCAAAAAATGGTTTTATTCCAGAAACAATAGCGAATGGGTTAGGAATGAAGGAAAAACCACGAAAAACTGCTCAAAAAGCTTAAAGAATGGTCTTACAGAGCCCCCAAAAACCTATTTTACAAGAGTACAAAATTGAAGGCAATTACCCCAAAAAACCAGGTTATTGCGCGCTCACACGCACGTGGACTTTGAGACTTTTCAACCATCGGCACGGTTGCGTGGGATACGTACACAGTTCCCATACAAATCTGAGCCCTCTTGAGTGGCTACACCTGAGGTTACGGTCGGCGCAATTAGGGTGACGCGTCAGACGCGTCTCTGGGGCTGTGAGTTACATATATCGCCGACGCGTCAGACGCGTGGCTGGGGCTGTACGGGTTAATAAATGTACCACCAGAATCCGTCCGGTTTAAAAAAAAAAAAAAAAAAAAAAAAAAAAAATCCAGAAACAATAGCGAATGGGTTAGGAATGAAGGAAAAACCACAAACAAAACTATCAAAAAGCTCAAAAAATGGTCCTACAGAGACCCCGAAAACGGATTTTACAAGAGTAAAAAATTCAAGGCAATTTCCCCCAAAAAACATGTTTTTGCGCACTCACGGTTGGACTGAGTTTTCAACCATCGGCATGGGTGCGTGGGATACTTCCAGTTCCCATACAAATCTGAGCCCTGTAGGTAGAGCCACTCTGAGCCTGACGACTGAGCTAAAAGGGCGACTCGTCAGACGAGTCGCTGGGGTTTGGCGTTACATACATAGGCGACTCGTCAGACGCGTCGCTGGGTCTCGACGGGTTAAGTCAATGTTTTATAAAAACAAACAAAAAAAATTACCGGTATATATATATATAATAAAAAAGGGGAATGGGCCTTTGAAACAAATAAAATAAAAAATAAACAAAGTTTGATGCGAGATGCGTAAAGAGATATAAAAAAGGTTAGGCAAGGGTTAGCATTTTATCCCACATACTGTACTACAAAGGTTAGTCATATCCCAAATACAGTACTGTACTAGCACCACTACTACATACTAGGTACTCATTCCGTGTACTATACCAGGTCAGATATCCGGACTCCAAAATTTTAGAAAAAAAAAAAAAAAAAAAAAAATCAAGGTCTAACAAGAACAATAAAAAGTCCCAAGGTCTAAATACAAAACTATAAATAAAGCCAAAAAAACTAGAGCAAATGGGCTGTCTATATCTACACACATCCCTCCCTTTGACCCTCCCCAAATGGTAGATATATTAGCCCAATTACTATAGTATTTTGGAGAATTATAGGTTAAGGTTACAGAGCTTTAGCAGACTTATTTGGAACATGGTATAGCCGATAGGTAAGAGTTAGTTTTATCCAACATACTAGGTACACATACTAGGCGTTAGGTAAGTGGGTTTCCAGTCGACAGTAAATTTATATATCCATCTTCATTAATTTGTTAATACACTTTATTGAAATAGGTTACCGATTATGAAAAGTTCACAATTTAACGCACAAATTGTTTGACATTTATCTATCCAACTTCTGTCAATGGATTAAATTTACTGTCAGCCAAAAGAAAACTAACTACAGATCTAAGTTAGATTATGGTTAGGTTATGTGGTTAGGGTTAGGGGGTTAGTGTTGGTAGGTTTCTATAATACTGTATATCTTTACGCATCTCTCGCATCTCTCGCAGGAATGAAAACGTGGTACGATAGTAAACAATTGACCTAATCTATTATGGTAGATAAAATGGACGGCTTAAATAAAAACAATATTTCTCACAAACTAATTTATAATTAAGCCTAACTATTGAAATTATAGAAGTTATTTATACATGTGGTACTCCAAGGACTCGAACCTAGGATATTCACACCAAAATTCTGCGCATATATGCATTACGCTATAGAGACTGTTACGGTAGATAAAATGGACCGTTTAAGTTACAAAAACAGACTAAGAGACAAATTTATCAAGAACTATTTCAGTTTGAAGTTTATATAGTCATATACACAAAAATAGTTTAAATTCTAACCTGTACAACAGTGGGCAGTCCGAATCCATCACAAGGGGCAGAGACCACACAAGGGGCAGAGACCACACAAGGGGTAGAGTCCACACAAGGTGACAAGGGGCAGAGACCACACAAGGTGACAAGGGGCAGAGTCTACACAAGGGGCAGAGTCCACACAAGGGGCAGAGACCACACAAGGGGCAGAGACCACACAAGGGGCAGAGACCACACAAGGTGACAAGGGGCAGAGTCCAATGGAGCTAATCTATTAGGGTACGGTACATAAAATGGATTGCTTAAAAGTTAAAACACAGACAATACAAATTTACCAAGAACTATTTCAGTTTACAGGTTTTGATATTCATATACACAAAAAAAAGTTTAAATTTATCAAGAATTATTTCAGTTTGAAGTTTATATAGTCATATACACAAAAATAGTTTAAATTCTAACTTGTACAACACTGGGCAGTCCGAATCCATCACAAGGGGCAGAGTCCACACAAGGGGCAGAGTCCACAGAAAGGGCAGAGTCCAATGGAGCTAATCTATTATGGTACATCAAATAGACTGCTTAAAAGTTGAAACAGACTAGACAAATTTACCAAGAATTATTTCAGTTTGTAAGTTTTGATATACTGTGCACAAAAATAACTTACATTTACCAAGAATAATTTCACTTTAAGTTTAGATAGTCATATATACACAAAAACAGCTTAAATTTAAACCTGTACAACACGGGGCAGAGTCCACAGGCAGATGGCGCAGTATCCATCATCTCTGCCAGGAGTAAACATTATATCAGTACTGTACTGTCTTTAGTCACCTACAAACTATAAGAAACTTTATAAAACGGTCTTCCAGAAATATCAACAAACTTTAGTTTTTTGAACAGAAAGTGGAAAACTACAAATGGATAACTTACAACTCAAGGGTGCACCACTTTCCCCTGAAAGGCCAACAGCTACGTCCAACACAGGGCAGCAAATTCCACACACACACAGGGCAGCAAATTCCACACACAACACTGCCTCTCGTCAATTGAAGTTCTGATCTGCCAAGGTCCTCGTGCTCTGGAATAAGAGTACAAACATTAAGTTTCTTTCATGGATTATATGCCATTTCCTATGCTAACCTTTTATTGTGCATTATATTTGTCCCTACATTAATTTTAGGCCACATTTCTTTTTAAGTTTCAAATACCAAACGTCTCAAAACACTAACCGAATATTAGTCGTGTAGAGTGGTTCATCAGAGTCTTTCTTTGGTGCCCTCATCCATCCTAACGTTCGCCAATATCACACACTCCATCAGAATTATCAGGTCACAACTCTGCATCCACCACTACTCCACTGCATCCACAACTACATCCACCACAATACTGCATCCACCACCAGGCCGACCAACGCCGCAAGAGGATCATGGGTTTCAGATCAGTCACGGAGGTTCGAGTCCAGACCACACTCATCCCAACAGCACAGGACAGGGGCAAGAAAGAACAGGGTGTTAAACTAGTCATACGGTTTAAAGACTAATGTACACTTAGAAATTCACACCACCAATTAACTTTCTAATAATATCATTTTATACTTTCGAAATTAACAAAACTCTAAATTGCTATGTGGAAATATATTTTAATTCAAGAAAATGCCGAACGCCTATAAATACTAACAGAATATTAGTCATCAATGGCCCATCAATCGTCAGTCACCGACTCTCCATCCACATCACCATCAGGCCATAACTGCGTCCAACACACACAACTCCGCGTCCACCACACCACCACTGCATTCACCACACATAATCGGGCCAAAACTCTGCGTCCACCACCACACCAGGCCAAAATTCTGCGTCCACCACCACAACACTGCGTCCATCAGGCCACAACTCTGCATACACCACCACCACCAGGGAATCCCAGGCGACCATGCGGACCAACGCCGCAACAAGCACCTGCGTTTCAGATCAGTCACCGAGGTTGGAGTCCAGGCCACAGTCCCACCAACAGCACAGGGAAGGAAACTGTTAAACTAGTCAATTATTTGAAACGGGCTAAATTTCAAATTTACCATAAAGATTTCACTTATTTTGAAGATTTTACAGTTAAATATATTGCTAATTATATATACTTGGTATTAATATGATGCAAAGACATAGTTGCAATATATTTTCCCATTAAGTATCGAGAAACCAGCTGCTAAGGCATTCAATTTACCGTTTGATTAAATGAAACCGAGTATAGTAATTTTGTTTTTATAACTAACAAAATAAACTTGAAAGGTTTGTAATTTTTTCCACTTCCAAACAAAATTTAGAACAATTATCCATGTATATATAATCACACTAAAAATAACTTACCCAGAAGCACAGGGCCTTGGGTGGGGCTTTGGTATCCCGGGCACTTCCGCATCCTCCTCAGCTCCTCGAACCACAGGGCCTTGGGTGGGGCTTCGGTATCCCGGGCGCTTCCGCACCCTCCTCAGCTCCTGGCCTGGGAACGGCTTCGGTCACCTGGGCTTTTTTGTGGTAAGCAGGTAAGGTTCGTGGGGGCGCTCGGTTATGGCCTTAGTCTTGCTCGGGACCTCGGGGCTGTTCGGTCAGACAGCCTGGGAAACAAGTAATTTTGTTTGAAGACTCTGGAATCCATGACTAGGAATTCATATTTTTTTCACCAACCAATTTTACTTTTAAACTCAATTAAATCAACAAATACATGTGCCATTCCAAGGACTAACTAATTCCGCGCACTTAAAAAAATTAACACTAAAGGATATGGTTTACAAAAATGTGAGAGATGCGTAAAAGAGATCTACAAAGGTTAGCATTTTATCCCACATACTACGAAGGTTAGTCATATCCAAAATACAGTACAGTACTAGCACCACCACTACATACTAGGTACTCATCCCGTGTACTATACCATGTTCAAAGTAGGTAGGTCGGACATCGTGAATACCAAGGTCTAACTAGAGAGAAAACCAAAAAATCCCAAGGTCAAAATAAAAAAAAAAATAGAGCAAATGGGCTGTCAATATCTACACATATGCCCTCCCCAAATGGTAGCTATATTAGCCCAATTACTATAGTCTTTGGGGGCATTATAGGTTAGTTACAGTTTTAGCCGACTTATTTGGAACATGGTATAGGTGGTAGGTAAGCGTTAGTTTTATCCAACACACTATACTCTATTTTTTTTCCAGCCGATACTAAATTGCCATCTCTCCATTCTGATTACTACTTTATCATCATGATTTTGTGGCAAAATAAGTTGCTAATTATGAAAACTTGGCAATAATAGGACTCTCAGACATCGCAGTATCAGATTTGTCCACTAAGAATCATGAAATCTGATGTTAAAGGATTCAATTTACAATCAGCTGGGACAAAATAAGAATACTGTATAGGTGGCCTACACATACGTCAGGTAAGTGGGTTTCCAGCCGACAGTAAATTTATATATCCATCTTCATTATTTGGCGACTAGACTATGGAAATAGGTTACCAATTATGAAAAGCTTACAATTTCATGGACAAAAATAGTTTCAGATTTATCTATGATCAAACTTTTTCAATGGATTACATTTACGGTCAGCCGAAAGAAAACCAAACTACATATCTAGGTTAGGTGGTTAGTGTTAGTAGCTTTCTATAATAGATCTTTTTACGCATCTCTCTCAGGAATGAAAACTTGGTAAGGTAGTAAACAACGGAAATCTATTATGGTAGATAAAATGGACCGCTTAAAATAAAAACAAATTCTCAAACTCTAATTTAGAATTAAACCTAACTAGTGAAATTAATATAAGTAATTTATACATGTAGTATTCCAAGGACTCTAACCTAGGATATTCACACCAAAATTCAGCACATTTATGCATTACGCTATACACACGCTTACGGTAGATAAAATGGACCGCTTGTATGTATGTATAATATGCTCAGGCCCAGACCAGTGGTCTGGTTAATCTGCTCTACATAACTAACTAACTCAGGCCCAATCCCTACTTAAGTTACAAAAACAGACTAGACAAATTTACCAAGAACTATTTCAGTTTACAAGTTTTGATATTCATATACACAAAAATAGCTTAAATTTATCAAGAATTATTTCAGTTTGAAGTTATAGTCATATACACAAAAAGTTTAAATTCTAACCTGTACAACACTGGGCAGTCAGAATCCATCACAAGGGGCATCCAATGGAGCTAATCTATTGGGGTACATAAAATGGACTGCTTAAAAGTTAAAACACAGACAATACAAATTTACCAAGAATTATTTCAGTTTGTTAGTTTTGCTAAGTCATAATTATACAAAAACACCTTACATTTACCAAGAATAATTTCACTTTAAGTTTAGATAGTCATATATACACAAAAATAGCTTAAATTTAAACCTGTACAACACGGGGCAGAGTCCACAGGCAGATGGCGCAGTATCCATCATCTCTGCCAGGAGTAAAATTATATCAGTACCGTCTTTAGTCACCTACAAACTATAAGAAACTTTATACAACGGTCTTCCAGAAATATCGACAAACTTTAGTTTTTTTAACAGAAAGTGGAAAACTACAAATGGAGAGCTTACAACTCGAGGGTGCACCACTTTCCCCTGAAAGGCCAACGGCTGCGTCCAACACAGGGCAGCAGCGTCCACCCACACACACACAGGGCAGCAGCGGCCACCCACACACACACGGCAGCAGCGGCCACACACAGGGAGAGTCCATCACAGAGGACAGCGACCAGGATCTCAAAACACTCTAGGGTACCAGCTTCTCCTACACTCTGATTATGCAGTAGGCCTATCCATCTTCACTGCCAAGAGTAAAAATTATACCGGTACTACAAATAAAAAAACTTACAATAATAAAAACAAATCTCTAGACTCTTCTCCCTAATGTTTAGCTCAATTACTTTAGATTTAAAGGTTTCCGCCCAGAAGTACAGCGACTCTTGAGAACTTTAGTGCGATAGCAACCCCGCAATTTAGGAACCTGCTTCAGGGTAGCATTTTTCTAATGAAAACTGCACAAGTTCACCTCTAAGGGGGTCTTGGGAATTTAAAGCTTTAGAGTTAGCAAGGAAAAATAAATAAAATTTATATAAACAGAAATATATCAACCAAGTAGTTTTTTCAACTGAAAGTGGACAAATAAATATAGACCACTTACAATTTGAGGATGCACCACTTGATGGGCAGAGTCAGACAACACAAGTCTCTGCCAACACACCACCCGGAAAAGAGCCGGCCGACAAGACTAGTACATAGATTCGTTCGGGGCCACCTCTTCGGGATCAGGGAATCTGGCAACAGATAGACCTCGCGCACTTAACCCGTTCCCCACACTTTTTACTTAACCCGTGGAGCCCCGGCTAGTTTTGTAATGTTTGTTCACCAGAACCCGGCCGGTTTTCAAAATATGGTTTTATTCCAGAAACAATAGCGAATGGGTTAGGAATGAATGAAAAACCACGAAAAACCGCTCAAAAAGCTTAAAGAATGGTCCTACAGAGCCCCCGAAAACGTATTTTCTATCTATCTATCTATTGCCTGACGCCGTGATCCCCGAAGGGGTGGCCACGAACGAACCGCCCCCATGCACCTCTGTCCCCAGTCAGTCGACGCCCCTCCCCCCAACCAGCACCGCCTTCGTTCATGTAGTTCCTCACTCCATCCTTCCACCTCATATTCGGTCTACCTCTCCCCCTCTACCTCGCTCTCTTACACCCTCTTAGTCATTCTCTCGCTTTCCATATGGCCGAACCATCTCAAGTTGTTCCTTTTCACACTTTCCAGCACATCTACCTCCACACCACACATCCTTCTTACTTCCTCATTAGTCTGTCTATCCCTCCATGTAACTCCGCACGCACTCCTTAAGTAATTAATTTCCACTGCTCTCACTCTTGGTCCGAGTCTCTCCACCAACGTCCATGCTTTGCTTCCGTAAGTCAGTGTCGGGATTACCACACTGTCATGCAAGGACTTCTTCACTTCCATACTGACCACCCTATTTCTTGTTACTGCTTTTAGCGTTCCTACAACCCTCTTCCCCTGTTGTACCCTCTCCCGCACCTCTTCATCCATAGTCCCATCTTTACTCAACACACTGCCCAGATACTTAAAAGAGTTGACTATCTCCATAGCCTGACCGTTCAGCTTCACCTCACACTCTGTGACTTCACCCCTTTCGAAGACCATAACCTTGCTCTTCCCCGTATTTACCTTCAAATTCCGTTTTTCGCACACTGTTCCAAACTCATTTACCAGACCCTGCAACTCCCATTCATTATCACTCATCAGAACTGTATCATCCGCAAACAGCAGTATAGGTAGCTTCCACTCAATTCCCTCCCTTTTCAGCGATACACCAACATCCACTGCTCTTTATAGTATTTCTTTCACGACTACATCCATATATACAGTAAACAACCACGGGGACATCACACACCCGTTTCAAACCAACATTCAGGTCAAAGAACTCGCTCTGCTCACTCTCCACACGTACTGCCGCCTTTGCACCCTCATACATGCTCTTCACTGCTTTCAGCAACTTGCCCTCTACTCCGTATATTCTAAGTACTTTCCACAAACCTTCTCTATCCACTCTGTCATAGGCCTTCTCCAAGTCCATAAAGGCAACATACACCTTTTGTTTCTTCTCCAGATACTTCTCCACAACACAATTCAGGGTAAAAATCTGATCTACACATCCTCTTCCCTTCCTAAAACCTCCCTGCTCGTCGCCTATCCATTTCTCCGTTCTCACTCTCGCTCTCTCAATCACTACCCTACTGTATACCTTCCCTACTACGCTTAGAAGACATATTCCTCGGTGGTTACCACACACTCCTCTTTCCCCTTTGCCCTTATATAGGGGGACTATTATGCCAGTCTTCCAGTCATCGGGTGCACTCCCCTTCTCCCATGCTAGTTTGCACATTTTCCATACCCATTCTATCACTATCTCACCACCATACCTCAACATATCCCCACACTCCATCTGTTCCTGGTGCTTTCCCCAACTTCTCTTTTCATGGCTTCCCACACTTCTGACCTCCTGATCCCCACCTCCTCCTCCACTACTTCTCTTCTTCTCCCTCCCATACCATATCCAGCTATGTTAGCTGGCTCTTCATTCCTTTCATTTAGCAACTCACTGAAGTACTCCCTCCTAACGTATTTTACAAGAGTAAAAAATTGAAGGCAATTACCCCAAAAAAACAGGTTATTGCGCGCTCGCACGCACGTGGACTAGTTTTCAACCATAGTCACTGTTGCGTGGGCTACGTACACAGTTCCCATACAAATCTGAGCCCTCTTTAGTGGCTACACCGGAGCTTACGGTTGGCGCAATTAGGGTGACGCGCCAGGCGCGTCTCTGGGGCTGTGCGTTACATACATCGCCGACGCGTCGCTGGGGCTGTACGGGTTAAACATAAATAAAATAAAACAAAAAATAGAAAAATGGAAATAAAGCTACAAAAATTAGAAACATTATGGAATGGGCCGGAGTAAATAGAATATAAATTTATTATTCAAGCAGACTTAAAAATAAATAGGATAGTATTATGTCCGGGTTTCAATCGGTCCATTTTATCGACCAATAGATTAGTTGCATTGTATACTACCTGCACATAACTTTGATTCGGGAGATGCGTAAGAAGTAATATATAAAAAGGTTGGTTAAGGATTACAGTTTTATCCTACATACTACAGATGCATGGTAAGCGGATACTACATGTTACGCCAAGGTTAGTCTAAAATGGTTAGTTTTATCCCACATACTACAGATACTACATGGTAAGCGATACCACATGTTAAGCCAAGGATAGTTTTTATTCCACATACTACAGATACTACATGGTACGCAAATACTACATGGTAAGCCAAGGTTAGTCTTTTCCCACATACTAAAGCCACGTGTACAGTATGTACTGGATACCAAGGTTACGTACCAGCTAATAAGGAAGAGTTAGGTTTATATCCCATGTACGGTACCGGTACATGGGATACATACTAGCTGGTAGGTAAGGGTTACTTTGGTATCCATCGCACTGTACTAAAGTTCTTTCCATCCGACTAATTTTTTTTCAAAGTTTAATTTCCGATTAATTTAAATTAATTTTTCCACAGATTTTGTTAAGCGAGTCATAGTTTCGATGTTTAATCTTAAAGAGTAGTTACAAGTTTCAAAAGTAAATTTTGAGTTGGTTTTAAAGTTTTATATCTTAAATACTTTGCTATTATGAAAGTTTGTTTAATTAAATTTAGTCAAGTATGAAAACTTTGCAAGATATTTATCAATAAGTACTGTACAGTATCAACATTTTCTACTAAAGGATATTTTCAGTCAGCTGAATACAAACTATATGTCTAAGTTGGTTAGGTTAATGCCTTACATACTGTATATATACTATACTACTATATCTTAATACGCATCTACATTCTCAAACTTTGACGGCTAGTAAACAATGCAACTAATCGATTACGATAGATAAAACAGACTGCTCAAAATTCAGACCTAAAATATATATTTAAAAAAAAAAAAAAAAAAAATAGGCCTATACATAAAAATCAAAAATCAAATAATGTGAAAAGTGGGGAATGGGGTAAATACCAATAATAATCACAGTTTGTAGGCTCTCATATTTTGATTGGTTTTGGTTGGCAAGTTTTAAATTTTAATACACAAACTAGCATATATTTTACCAATGACAAACTAAATAACAAAATAAAAATTAATATAAATAAAGTTTGTAAGAGTTTTCATTATATGCACAATTAAACTAGCATTAAATATAACTCACCTGGTGGAAGTGTGAAGATTGTCCAACTTTGATCAGCTTGTGAAGGACCTCGCACAAGATTGTACCGGTACCGGGGTTTCAGACACATCCATGGTGTGTAGCATCGTCTCTCCTTCACTGCTGGGAGTAACTAGTGGTAAATTACAAATCTATGTTTTTTAATCATTTCACTACACCACCCAACACCTCCAATAAAATTAATTACACCATATATGTGAAATAATAAATACCAATACAAAAATAATTAATAGAACAGTAATAAACTACTAGCAATTTCGGACTATAAAGTAATAAAGTTAGAGCTGTACACACCAAAGTTTAGTAAACAAAATTGTCAAAATACAGTTGTGGTGGAAAAATATATAAGTAACACTGTTCTTAATTCTTAACTTGATCAATTACAAACCCCAATGTACTTTAACCCCTTCAGACTCATTTGACTCAGAGGTTGCCAGATTAGCAATAAGAAATAGTTCTCACTCTTATAATTAACTCTCCAAAATTAGTTTTCTGCCCACAGCTAACTCAAAGACAACTGCAGAGGTTGAAGTACCGGTAACTAAAACTAAAGGTTTCTAAATACCCCTGATGGTAACAAAGGCTTTAAAGTATCCCTAATAAGCTCAAAATCGCGTCATATGTCTGAGAGGGTTAATAAACTAATGAAAGCATATGGTACTCCCCGGAATCGAACCCGGGACACCACCCAGAACAAAACTACTAAACCACTACACCACCAACAGATCAAAAGAAGTCAATTTGATAATATTCAAGGACACTAGTGCGACGTTATGAGAAACAATTTATTAGGGAAAATAGGCACCAATAGATTAGTCATATTTTTCTCCATAGACCTATAGTCCGCATGGAGGATTTTCGTTATCAACAAATTGAAAAATACCCACTTCAAAGACAAATACACCAAAAATCTAAGTCAAAGCGGGGGTGTGGGGGCGGCAGCCCCCACCTATAATACTAGGTTAGGTTAGGTAAGGTTGTTAGGTTAGGCTAATGTCCTTTCAAAGGGGTATAGGCTAGTAAACACTAGGATAGCCTATACCCAGTCAGAGGTAAGAAGAAAAAGAAGAGTCATGCGGTAGTCTCCTTGAATGTTACCGTCAATTTAACCATAATCTCTTAGACTTAATTTCAATCTAGTTCCAATTACTTAATCCTCATACTTTTTAAGCAATGACTAATACAAAATATATTAAGATTAATAATACATTTTCAGGTTGCATATGAAGTGCCATTGCCGTTTTCCCTATTCAGGCTCTGTCTCGAGTCTGCCGACCCCAGAAACAAATTTAAAAATGGGAAATGGGCCTCCGTAAATATATTAATTTAGTAATTTTATATAGCAAGGATCATTGCATTAGTGTTGCCATTGGATACAGGATGGGTTGAGGGGGCAGCGCCCCCCCCTCCCCCCGTGACTTTTTGAAATTAAGTTTGGGGTACGGTCACGCTAAAGTCGATGTCCCAGCTGTCATTAAAACTGTCCCGCGACCGGTCTAAACCCAGCTCACGTTCCCGGTTTATGGGTTCGCGAAAGTTTGTAATACTTCAATGTATCTATTTAAAGTCAAATCTACATTTCCGCGCATCATCAAACCATACTAAGTCTACTACTAATAATATTAACCCATTAGTACCAACAGAATAGCGACAAAATAGGGGTAGTATAACTGTAGATTTATCAGAATTTTAGTGCGAAACCTTTCCAGAAATTTGACGGCCCCTAGGCTAGGCTAAATTGGGAAAGTTGGCAATTTGTTTTTTCTAGCCTTATTTATAATATTTTGCTAAAGTATTTTTGTCACATAGCGATTTTGATACGGTTCTTTGTTTATTTAAAACAAAAAATATATATATAATAGTCTAAGCCATGCGCGACGGTCTACGCATATCCAACACTGAAGTTATATTAACTTTGTATAACAAAACATTTAAATATTGATGGCTCTGGAGGCCGGGTAACACGACATAAATACATAGGCTAGGCTAGCCTATAAAACTATGAAATGCAAGAAATTTAAAACAAATGAAATTACCTAGGCCTAGCCAATAACGATACCGGTTTGGGCAAAAAAAAAAAAAAAAAAAAATAGGCCTAGCCTAAATAAAAAATAAATAAAAATATAAATAGCCTAGGCCTAAATAAATAAATAGGCTAGCCTATTAAGAAGTCTCGTATCGTCTGGCCTTTTATAGGTTACTTAACGGGCTCTATAATAATGGCCACCAGTGAATATATATAGACGTAGCTGGTTAATGGAGCATGTGTATGAAAGACAGGTGCTAGGATGGTAAATATGGCACAACAGGTGAAGGTAATGTCGACGGCCATTGTTAGCCTATGGAGAAACTAATGTACCGTCTCGCCATATGTAAATTCACGGGTTCATATAATCTTTACACTAGTTTGAATGGCCACTAGTGAAATAGATGGACTTAGCTGATTAATGGCGCAAGTTGATTAAGGACAGGTGCTAGGAGGAGGATGATGTACAGCGATGAAAATATGGTGCAACAGGTGGAGGTAATGGCCGCTTGGCTGGCGTTGGAGGAGTGAGGCCCTTTATAGGTAAGCTTCTTCGAACGTCAACTCTGTAAACAAATAAACTTCGACATGCGCAATAATTCTTGAGCCAGATTACATTAATTAAAATGTCAAATAGTACTTTATACCTATTCAAAAACTAATTACCTAGACATTCGGATAGTTTCAGTAAGAAGTTTATTAACATATCACTTCAGGTGATCAAACTTAGATTATTATTTAAGCGAGCACACTGCAAGTCCGAGAACTTCAGGAATACCCGCTTTCCGAAAAAATATTCCCTCTAGTATAAATTAACCCTATAAAGAACGCGCACATATAAGTTAAAATAGGCCTTCAGCAGGGGATTAAAAAGTCCAGAGTATAAAAATTGAATAACTCCATCAAAATAGCGGACACATACGTTAAAATCAGACTTTAAAAGAGAATATTAGTCTGGATTATCAAGCCAGCACACCGTAAATCAAGAATAGAAGCCCCTTTAAAGATCCCTCGAGTATGAAATAATTAATCTGGCCTTTTATATGTTACTTAACGGGCTCTATAATAGTCTACATATAATTGAATGGCCACCAGTGAATATATATAGACTTAGCTGGTTAATTAAGCATGTTGATGAAAGACAGGTGCTAGGATCGTAAATATGGCACAACAGGTGAGGGTGATAGCGACGGTCATTGTTAGCCTATGGAGAAACTAGTGTACGGTCTCGCCATATGTAAATTCACGGGTTCTAATAAGCGTTACATATGTTTGCATGGCCACTAGTGAAATAGATGGACTTAGCTGATTAATGGCGCATGTTGATTAATGACAGGTGCTAGGAGGATGTACAGCGATGAAAATATGGTGCAACAGGTGGAGGTAATGGCCGCTTGGCTGGCGTTGGAGTGAGGCCCTTTATAGGCAAACTTCTTCGAACGTCAACTCGGTAAACAAATGAAGCTTCGACTTTCGCAATAATTCTTGATCCACATGTCATTAATTAAACTGCCACATAGTACTTTATACCTATTCAAGAACTAATTACCTTCTAGACACTGATAGTTGCAGTAATAAGTTTATTAACATATCACTTCAGGTGATCAAACTTAGATTATTATTTAAACGAGCACACTGCAAGTCGAGAACTTCAGGAATACCCGCTTTCCGAAAAAATATTCCCTCTAGTATAAATTAACCATATAAAGAACGCGCACATATAAGTTAAAATAGGCCTTCAGCGGAGGATTAAAAAGTCCAGAGTATAAAATTAAATAACCCCATCAAAATAGCGGACACATGCGTTTAAAATCGGACTTTAAAAGGAGGATATTAGTCTGGATTATCAAGCCAGCACACCGTAAATCAAGAATAAAGTAAAGAATAGAGGCCCCTTTAAAGATCCCTCGAGTATGAAATAATTAAATAACCCCTATCTATATCGCGGCCACATACGTAAAAATAGGACTTAAGGAAATTATTTTGGATTATTAAACCAAAATAGTTAAACCATTGCAAGTTAATGTAAAATAAGACTTCAGTGTCAAGACTTACGATCGTATAGTGGATATTGGTATATTTCTATATATTTACCCAGGCACATTCCATTTTAGTTTTCTTAAGACAGTAAAGAGCGTTTCATTATTAGCCTAGGCCCTAAGGAGAAGCCTCGTATAGTCTAATTTTTTTTTTTTTTTTTTAATTCACAAGCTGTACAAGTCTAAATCTATTTTAAATAACAACCAGTGAATATAGATAGACTTAGCTGGTTAATGGAGCATGTTCATGAAAGACAGGTACGTGCTAGGATGGTAAAGATGGCACAACAGGGGAAGGTGATGTCGACGGCCATTGTTAGCCTATGGAGAAACTAATGTACCTTCTCACCATATGTAAATTCACGAGTTCTTATAATAGCCTAGTTACATATATTTGATGGCCACTAGTGAATATAGATAGACTTAGCTGATTAATTGAGCACGTTGATGAATGACAAGTGCTGGGATGGTGAAAATAACGATCGATAAATATGGAACAAGCACATCAAGTGAAAATGATGTCCCTAGAGTATAAAATAATTAAATAGCCTCATCAAAATCGCGGACACATACGAGAAGACTTCACGGACTATTATGATCCTGGATTAAGCAAGCACACTGTAAATACATAATACAGTCCGATAAAAAGATAAGAAGTCCCTCGAGCAGGAAATCATAAAATATAACCTTATCGGGAACTAAAACACTTACGTCACGTCGTTATGGAGTCCAGCTAGAAAAGACCCACCTCAACTGCCCGTCCTAGTAGAGTCGGTGAGCTCCTGATTGGCTGATGGGTAATGACGTGGCGCTCTCTCATTGGTCGAGCCACTCTCCTCTTCCCGCCGCCACCCCACTCCCCGCCCAACAGGATACAAATTTAGCGCGGGCTTTTCGTTTAAATCACCCCACCCCTGACAGGATACTCTCTCTCTTTGTTCAGTCGCCCCCCTCCCCTCCCCTTCCCTTCCCCCAATCCCTCCTCCTCCTCTTTCTCTCCCGTTGCCTTATATGGGCATTCTTTCGTTGTTCCGTTCCTCC
>JAGKTK010015800.1:0-23607 GCA_018397895.1 Paralithodes camtschaticus
ACATGGTAGTTTCTTATTATGATGCAAAGACATGGTAGTTTCTTATTTTCCCGTTAGTTATCGACAAATCAGTTCGTGCTTAAGGATTCAGTTTACCATCAGATGAAATGAAACGGACTCTAGGAGTTTTTGTAATGGTGGCTGTGTGGCACAGTATGGAAATATTATTGCCGATGGGAATTTTGTCTTCATTAAACTGCATATTCTTTTCCTTGGTCCAAACTTAGGTCACATTATGGGCTAGATTATAATATAAAACTTGCAAAATAAACAAACCAAAACTGGGACGACACAAGATAAACACAAAGGAACTAATCAAAATCGCTATGTGGAAATAACGCTAAATAAAACGGGCAGTAAAATTGAACGATCAAGCCTGTCAAGAACATTATTATTTTGTTATTTTGTCAACCACCCAAATATTTCTCTTCATTCCAACACCCTACCTATGATAGAAGGCTAAACAGCCAAGTTGGCCGAGAGCCAGCTCTATTTGCTCAGGGTCAAACTCAGTCCAATAGATTCACAGTCAGTAATGCTAACCATTACACAACTTTTGAAATAGATGTTCATATGCTTTTCTATCACTTCATATTTACAAAGTGTCAAAGGTTGATATTTTATAATATGTTTATTTTCCTTTATATCACTATGTTTCTAAAAAAAATAAAAGGGTAATTATAGACACTATATGTTTATAAAATTATTATATCTTTCCATCAATACATTTCTACTCCAGTCTTATGAGGGCTTTTGCCCAGTAGGCTGTTGACAAATAATTTGTATTATTTCCTTAAATTTCTACAATGTGTGAATGCTTAGTTATTGAAAATATATGTACAGTATATGTTCCTTTTGATCACTAAATTTCTATAACATTTGAAATGGTAATTATAAATAAATTATTCTGTATATTAATTTCAATTTTAATTTTTTTTATTTTGAAAGTGTAATTATAGAAAATGTATATATTAACTTATGTATATCACTGAATTTCTATTACAGTGTAATGTAAAACTTGCAAAATATACACACCAAAACTGGGACGACACAAGATAAACGCAAAGGAAGATATTTCCACATAGCGATTTTTATTAGTTCTTTTGCATTTATCTTGTGTCGTCCCAGTTTTGGTTTGTTTATATTGCAAGTTTTAACATTTAATTTAATAAAGTAGCGTAGTGCCTAACCCTCGCGGCTAAGCCTGAGAGTGTGTACTGTGCCCGGTGAGTTACTGCGCATGTACGGTTTCCTCCGGAGGAGCCGTGCCAGCAATAGGGTTAGGCTAATATAGAGATCCTGTAGTAAGGGAGACTGGCTGCTTCTCTTTGGATGCCATTTTGGTTCCTCAATTATAAAGAAATCAGAGATGTAGTTTATTTTTTATTTTGTTGAGTGTATTTTATCTATCTATTGCCAGAGGGATAGACATACACTCAAGACAGAGCAAGAATAGGGACAACACAACAGAGAACAATGAACACACAAAGACAAAATACAAATTCACACACATCAAGGTCATCCAGGAGAAGACCCAGAGACCAGGGTCACCAAGGTCCCACCAGCACTCCCTCGGCCCCTGACCACCCAGAGAGGTTCCGATCTCGGCAGGCAGACATGCAGCGGAGCCGAAGCCACAAGCCCGCCCGCCCACCACACTTCCAGGCACACCCTTTATACAGTATTAATCGTCTCCCCGGGCCAGGCGCCTGATGGACTATTATCTAGTCTAACTTGCATTCGACCCCTTCCCCCAAATGACCACGTGTTCACTCATCTATTCAGGCTGGAGAGGCTGGATAGGGAGGATATATTAATTATGGATACAGGAATAACTAGAGGCCACAGCTACAAAGTAAAAAGACCTACCTGCAAGAACGATATCAGGAAGTTTAGCTTTCCCTATAGATGTATTGACAAATGGAATGGGCTGGAGGAGGAGGTGGTAGGGGCAAGGAACATCCATATTTTCAAGAAAAAATTGGATAAAAAGTAGACTGAGAGACGGGACAACACGAGCTTAGCTCAACTCCTGTAAACTACAATTAGGTAAATACAATTAGGTAAATACAAGCATTCTAAATAATAATAATATGAGGTTGGCCATTCTCCATTACTGAAGGATCTCTAGGGTAATAGTTAAGATCTCATTTGTTGTTAAGATAATGACATACTTCTATAATATATAGTAAACTCTTGTTATTACTTTTTGGAAGACAGATTTGAGCTACATAATAATTTTACTTTTTGATGTTTGCAATGCCTTTAAGGGGAGGTTTAAGAGTTTTTTTTTCTGGACCCCCTTCTCCTTCATGTTTCGCCTCGTTACCTTTGAGATTTGTAGATGTTTGACTCATTAGTTTGGCAATTTTAAGACTTTTCGCCCCATTTCTTTGCCAATATTAAGACCTTTTGTGCCATTTAGGTGACGATTTTTCCTGCCGAGCGTAACCGAGCCTGTAATTTAGGAGGAACCGGCATTTGGCTGGTATATTTTTCTTCCAAAAAATGTAGGCTACACATTATCTTGAAGGGAAGTCTTGGAAGTGGTTTATTTGTTTGTATTATTGTTTTTTTGTTTTTTTAATATATACTGTATACTGTATGTACAGTACTGTATATATATATATACTGTATGTACACTTATTTGTACAGTATATATATTTACTGTATACTGTATGTACAGTATATATATCTTTTTAAGGTTGATGGAGTTCTTGGGAACAAACTAAAAACCTCCCCTTAATCTTGTCTTGCGGTGTACATAGCGTAGATGTACATAGGAATCTATTTTAATAATTTGGAAGTAGGTAGGATGTATAGGCAGAGAGAGAGAGAGAGAGAGAGAGAGAGAAAGTTACTAGGTTATATCAAAACACTAGTCCTAATCAACCCTTCCCAGCTCAGTGCGGGGCTGGCTTACCTTAGGCATTGACGCGGCTCATTGGGGGAGGGGGTACAGTTGCTTTGAAGATTTTGTGGACGCTTTTGAGATTTGTATTCCTTTATTTTGTTATTATTTAGGATTTTTATAAGTGGATGATGATGCGAGATTTTATTTTATAAGTGGACGCCTTTAATGTTTTCATATCTATATTTGTTTATTATTAAGATTTGTATATGCTTTTCATACCTTGATGCGTGTTAAAAGCCGTGTGAAGGTTTATATGATAAGTACTTTATCATCCTTTTAGTTATTATTATTACTTTTATTGAAATTATTATGATTATTAATTATTTATAATATTATTTAACTTGTTTTGTACTTGTATTTACTTAGGCCCATTCCCCACTTTTCCTCTTTTTTTATTTTAACTTTTTATTTTTATTCAGTTTGTAATCATTATCTCGGGAATACAGAAGTCTCCTCTATTGATGTTTGTAGAAATTAAATTGTAAAACTTGCAATATAAACAAACCAAAACTGGGACGACACAAGATAAATGCAAAAATAAATGCAGAAATACAAGAAAGATAGCATTACGCCTGTGTGAGACTATACCGTGTGTGTTAAATGAATTGTTGTAGCCTATATATTGTACAAAAGTTGGTTGTGGAGCATAGTGTACATAGCAAGAGTTGTTTCATTAAGTCTCAAATTGTTTCAAGTTTAAAGTCTCAAATTGTCTCAAAGTCTCAAGTTGTTTCATTAAGTCTCAAATTGTTTCAAGTTTAAAGTCTCAAATTGTCTCAAAGTCTCTAGTTGTTTCATAAAGTCTCCAGTTGTTTCATAAAGTCACAAGTACTCCAATCAGCTGACGTAATGCCTAGTTGGATAGCCCCATCTTGTTCCGAGTCGTCTATTGGTAGAGTGCTTTCAACTGCTGGACAGTAGCGATCGTGGGCCTATCTTCTCACAATGGGGCCAATTTTTTTTTTTTTTTTTTTCAATTTGATTTGATTTATTTATTTTTCTTCCACTATGTTTATGAAGGAGATAAAGTGACGGTATTCCCCAATAAAAGACTCCGATATATTTTGTTCCTGACCGCGCCAAGCCCCCCAAAGGGTCTCACAGGCTCATCTGCAGTACACTCCACAAACGTCGCGCCCCGTCTCCAGGGTGCTAAGCGATAGCAGAGTCCATTATTATGTGATATCAGTTTGTACCGCCTGATAAGTAACACTCCGTTCTTATCATTAACCATCAATTACAAACCCCAATGTACTGTACTTTAATAAACTAATGAAAGCATACGATCCTCCCGGGATGTCACGTCTTTCTTGTTCTACCTCTCCTTCCTTATTTGAAAACCGAATTTGTCAAGCGACGGGAGGGACTTTAGCGTGAGAGTACTGTTGTTATGAGCCTGTGACCCTGTTCAGCACTTCCAATATTGACACTGTTGTAGAGTAGTTCGTTCGTTGTGCACTGTTTTCTATTACCATGTTGTAATGAAAGGCCTAGATTATAGACAGAGGAGTTTCTTTATTTTTAGTATGCGAACCAATGAATGTGTAAGGGACTAATCCTACCATACAGAGGGGTAATTGAGGATATGCTGGGGGGGGGACAAGTAACCTATTTACCAATATAATTTATAATTATATATGAAGTGGGTAGGGTAGGGGGGGAGGGGGGGGGAGACAGAAGAGAAGAGGTATTATACTATATAATTTTAAAGAATGGGTGATCCACACAATGCGCATGTTTGGGACTAACGTATTGATGATTTAGCAAAACAACAACATGAAATGAAAAACAAAACAAAATCGCCACATAGGTTTTCTTTACTGTAGTGCAATACTCGGTTACAAACGCTCAATTAGTTTTGTTTACCTTAATGACATGCTTAATGAGTGTGTGTATACAGTATATATTAATTAGTGAATGTTTTATAGACTGGTATCAATTGCTCCGGGTGTCCTTAATTTCCCCTCTCTGTGGTAGCTAAATAATCTATTGAAACATTTCCATTGTTATTGGTCATTCTCGGATAGCTCGGGACCTGATTTTCAAGCTCTCATATACAGGGTGTCCCAGGAGGAAAGGGCATAACTTTGGGTAATGATAAAACAAGGTATTCTAAGCCTAAAATGTTCCATAACAAAAAGTTCAAATCTCAACCGTTGAAAAGATATTGAAGGTTTTATGTAGTGTCGTCCCCCGCCTCACTGTAATGGACTCTTCCATGTCAGATAGTTTCCAACTGGTCCAAAGTGAGCTATTATATCTATAATAATTTTGCAACTTACAGAATTATAATATCTATATAATAACATGGTAAAATAATTGCAGTTAGATGGAGGTGTGGTAAGTACTAAGACAGCTAGGCCACCCTTATGGGGAAATACTTAAGAAAATGCCATTTTCAACATGCAATATCTGTTTACTGGTTGAGATTTGGAATATTTCTTATAGAACATTTTAGGCTTAGAATGTTTTGTTTTATCATTTCCCAAAGTTATGCCCTCTCCTCCTGGGACACCCTGTATATACCACTCTTGACGTAATCAAAACAGTTGGCAGGACACATTGCATACGTACCTGTGAAACATTATTGGACATTCCGCATTGCTCGAATATTAGCTCGTTCAATACCGGTGACGTCCTTTCCATTATATGCTGGTAACTATTAATGATTTTATTAAGGTTAAATAGGGCCCCCAGTAATTAACAGGTTGCGAACCATCACACTTAACCATTTTTACTACCACAGCTCCTTCTCAACTTCATATAATCGTCTAAATATAGCTAGAATATAATTAAAAGACATCGCCGATACAGTAGAGGTTAATATGTCATTTACATTCTTTGAAATGTAATCAAATTCCATGTCCATAATAGGTGCACTTTTACTGAATTGCCGACTTGCGTGTTTCGTTCTATAAGAAAGTTGAAGTTGTAGACAACGGTTGTAATACTGTAGGCCTACACATATATTGTATTACATATTTTTTTTTTAGATACACGAGATTATAATTACAGGGCAATAAATTGAATTAACCCCTTAAGGATTTTGATGCGTTTTAGAAGTTTATTTTGGCTATTATTAAAATATTTTATTCAATTTAGAAAGGACCTGTGGGAATCAGAGGCATATTTGAGATTCCTAGGTCTTTCCTAAGCTGAATAAAATTGTGGGGGGGAGGATTTATATATATATATAAAGTAAAAAATAAACACAAATTCACACTCATCTAGGTCGCCCAGGAGAAAAACCCAGAGACCTAGGCCCATTTGGAGTCTCCAGCAAGATTCCCAGGTTCCAGATATCCCGGAGAGGCTCCGATTTCCGCAAGCAGACATGCAGTGAAGCCCATCCACCATGCATCCAGGCGTACCCTTCATACATACCGGCTCCCCGGGCCAGGCGCCTGACGGACTATTATCTAGTCCAACTGGCTCCTGATCCCCTCTCCCAAACGACCGCATTTACACTTATCTATTCACTAGCATTCTCCATTCATTCCAATGATAGCCAAAATAAATTGTTAAAATCTGTCCTAATCCTGAAGAGGTTAAGCAGAAAGGGTTAACAAAGCATAATACTAATACTAAATACAGTATATGGTTAATTAAAATATATTAGTTAGGTTTATTTGTAAATTACTTGGTGGGTTGGTGAAAACAAATATGAATAGTATATTAGATCAAGTTGTGGTCTGCTGTGTTAGATTGCTCAGATTAATTTATTTTTATTATTATATATTGTGTATGTAGGCTATGTACGAGTGTTTTAAGCCAAGTTAGAAATACTGTACATGAAATACAGCAACTTAGTTATTGAAATGACCACTTGCGAGTTTCAGGCTATAAGGAAGTTGGCGTTGTAGAAATTGATATTAAGCAGAATTAACATCTAAACTACGGTTGTGGTACATTTATAAACACATTAAACCAAATTTATCATATGTTCTATCCTTCAGAAACCTGCATTATGGTTGCATTTTTGTTATACAGTATATCGATGTTTACGGCTCCAACTTCCTTGTATCCTAAAACTGGGAAGTGGTTGATTGTTTTTAAAGGTTATACTGTACTGTTCTAAGAGTTTACCAGCTTCTGTCATCGACCTTTAAGGAAAATAAAGTATTCCATCACAGTTTCCTTTTTTATTACAAATGAGAAGTTTTATTACATACAAGACCAATGCTAATCATAATTGTTGCGCTACCACTGCACCTAATCACTGCCAAGTCCCTAGCTACCGGTACAGTTCCCACACCCCTGAAGGAAGGGGTAGTGAAACCAATCTATGAAGGGGGTAGCAAAGGATTGGCCAAAACCTATCGGCCCGTAGTGCTAACCTCGCACATAAAAGATAATCGAGCGGGTCGTTAGAAAGCGAATAACTGAACACATGGAGAATCTCTACGCTTTCAACGAGGGGCACCATGGGTTTAGAAAGGGCCGATCCAGTCTGTCGCAGCTACTTACCCACCATGAGGCCCTACTAAAAGACATCAGCAAGGGCAAGGACGTCGATGTGACCCACTCAAGGGTCACATCATTTGCAGACGACACTAGGATCTCCAAGGCCATCCGGACAGAAGAAGATGTGAAGAATTTACAAAGTGATTTAGAAAAAATGTATACTTGGGCATCATCAAACAACATGACATTTAATAGTGAAAAGTTTGAACTCGTTCGGTACGGAAACAACAAAATCCTGCAGGAAAACACCTACACTGCAGGTGAAAACACCATCGAAGATAAGGACACCCTGAAAGATCTGGGATCACGGATGAGTAAAGACTGCACTTTTAGTGAGCATGTCCAAGAGATCACAAAAACATCCAAACAAATGTCAGGATGGATTCTTCGCACCCTCCTGTCCAGAGATCCTGAACATCTGCCACTATGGAGGTCCCTGGTGGTCTAAAAAATGGAGTATGTGTGCCAATTATGGTGTCCCTATCGAACAAAGGACATTCAGGAACTGGAGCAGGTGCAGAGGGTGTTCACCAGAAAAACTGCAAGTGAATCTCTGAGCTACTGGGACCGGTTGAGGGAGCTGGGAATGTACTCCCTACAAAGAAGAGAGCGCTACTGCATCATTTATACCTGGAAGATCCTGGAAGGTGTGGTACCCTGTCCATCTCCAAATGAAGAAGATGCAATCAAGAGCCAGACCCATCCCAGGTTCGGTAGAACATGCTGCAGAAAAACTCTCACTGCTGTGTCACAACGACTAAAAACAGTGGAGGCAGAACATTTTAATAACTTTGGTCCCAGGCTTTTCAACTGTTTGCCTAGAGAAATAAGGGACAACATAAAATGCAGCACAGAAGCATTTAAAAGGAGGCTCGATAAATTTCTGAAAAACATACCAGACGAGCCTCCTATTCCACACAGCCCAAGCCCACGGGCTGCAGCGTCAAACAGCATAATTGACCAGCTGCAGTACATGAAAATTGAACAAAAGTGTGGAGGCGGCGGACTAGCAAGTTGGTCGTGGTGATTCTACCAGAACTTCCAACAAGTAAGTACTTAGATTTCGCCAAGGCATTTGATAAAGTAGATCACGGCCTCGTTCTTCACAAGCCGAAAAATCTAGGTATAAGAGGAAACCTCGGCAAGTGGCTGCACAGCTTCCTAACCCATAGGGAACAGAGAGTATCGGTCCAAGCGAAGTAATAAGTGGCGTTCCGCAGGGGTCTGTACTAGGACCACTTCTGTTCCTTATCATGATAGGAGATATTGATCATGAACTCCAGCACGCCAAGGACACCTCATTTCCAGATGACACGAGTAATGAGGAGGATAGAGACAGCCGACGATGTGGCCCTGCTACAAGAGGATCTGAATCACCTGGACTGGGCAGATTCCAACAACATGATGATGAACGGCGAGAAATTTGAATTGCTAAGGTACGACCCTCTACAAACCATCAAAGAGGGCACCAGCTACCAGGTCAATCAAGAAACCATTACTCCAAAAGAACATGTGCAGGACCTGGGAGTAACAATGAGTACCGATGGAACTTTTTCTCGCCACATCAATCTAACCACCGAGACCGCTAGGAGACTCACAGGATGGATTCTCAGGACCTTTCAAACTAGAGAGAGGGCCTGTATGCTGACACTCTGGAAGGCTCTGGTCCTCCCAAAGGTGGAATACTGCTGCCAGCTTTGGACTCTCCACAAGACAGGTGACATCGTCAAGCTGGAGTCTCTACAGAGGACCTTTACCAGCAGGATCTGGGGTCTCCAACACATGAATTACTGGGAACGCCTGAAGGAGTTGCGACTCTACTCCCTTTAGAGACGACGAGAACGTTACCTAGTGATATACGTGTGGAAGTCCCTAGAAGGGCTGGTACCTGATGTGGGACTAGTGATTAATAACCACGCAAGAAAAGGGCGACTGTGCTACATCAAGTGGACCGAGGCTACCTCTCGGAAAAGAGCAACAGTCGCCCACAATAACTTCACCAAAAATGGGGCTAGTCTCTTCAATACTGTACCAAAGGCCGTCCGGAAACTGACTGGAGTCACAAGCGACTCCTTCAAGCGTCAGCTGGACCGATGGCTGGCTACAGTACCAGACGAGCCCCAACACCAGGATACCCCAGCACAGCATCCAACTCGTAGGCATATAGAAGGAAACGAGGGAGATGCAGATAGAGCTGCCTGGCCGCAGCTGAGGTCCACTTTAGCTGCGTCCACAGAGGACAGAATTCTACCAAGTATGACCAAGTAAGTACCGGTAGTACAGTAGTAGCCCCAAGAAAGAGAAAAAAGTAGTAGCCCCAAGATGCCCTTTATGGGAATCACGCNGGAACAGGGAGGGAGAGGGGGGGGGGGGGGGGGGGGGGGGGGGGAATGGCTGGTCGAAAATCCAATCTACGACCATGTATAGAAGCTGCTCATCGAGAAAAATCGAATGGCACCAAGTAGAATTCCCTAGGACTTACAGTTTGGGCTACAGAGGACTTTTAAAAGTCCAAAAGCTGGTCATTTGGGCCCTTCTGGGAGGCCAAGTCAAATACGAAATCCTAAACTAATTGTCCGATTTCAATTCAGTTTGCGCCATTCGATTCAGCGTGTCAAAGTGTATTTGTGGTATAAATTTGAACAATATTCATACATAGATAACGGAAAGTACTGATACTGTACAGTACCTAGATTTCTAATAAAATATAATAGTTACGCATTCATAAATATAGTTTTCTGTAATTATTGAAAGAAAACTATCCCTTCTTCAATATTGTATGGCTAACTATACTATTTGAACATGCCATATTATCACTTACGTAGCTGCTCCATTATAACAAGTGGGTAATTTGGGTGGAAGGAAGACACAGGAAAGAGCTTTAATTATATATCCTTCTCTAACTAATAACACACACAACAAAGCCACTTCAACAGCTTCTTCTCTGAATTAGACAGCTACCATGTAGGGGACAGTGGTTTTTAAACTTTAAAATAGGCCTATTGGGCCTAAAACATTGTCAAAATTTAAAAATCCATATACCGTTGTAATCGTAATGACGAGGCGAATCCATATATACCCATGAAAACTCAAAATTCGAAAGTCGCCCGCCAAGTGCAAACATTTTCCTGGGCTTTTGGAAACAAATATTTTCGATTCTGGGGGAATAGCTGGTCGAAATTGCAATCTACGACCATGTATAGAAGCAGCTCGTCGAGAAAAATCGAATGGCACCAAGTAGAATTCCCTAGGACTTATAGTTTGGGCTACAGAGGACTTTTAAAATAAAAAAAACGGTCCCCTGGGCCCTCCAGGAAGGCCAAGTCAGACTCGAAATCCTAAACTAATAGTTCGATTTCAATTCTGTTTGCGCCATTCGATTCAGCGTGTCAAAGTGAACTTATGGTAAAAAAATGAACAAAATCCATCCATAGATAACTCGTCTATGGAGTTTTTAAACTTTAAAATAAACCTAATGGGCCTAAAAAATTGGAACAGCAACGCAGCAACCACCTTTTATGAATTGCTGTTGACAATTTGAGCGCTGTTTTTCTGTGTTTGAAGTCGGATGGCGCGTCTTGAGCAGGAGCGTTCCATCCTACTCCCATCACTGATTCCCTATAGGCTATAATTTAGTCAATGCACACATTCTTTATTATTTGTTTATAATTTATTTATATAATTCATGGTAAAACTGTTGGTATATTTTTGCATGATATATAAATGTGTTCATCATATTAATTACAGAAAACTTAGTACTGCAGGAAAACTTAGTAATCAAAGAAAAAAAAAAAAAAATAATAATTTATTTCAGAGCGCACGGACAATGACATACAGTAATTAACCCATCCAGTAACAGCGTCGTTCTTTTCATCAAATTCTGGCAACTATCAGAAGTTTTTATTCAGCTAAAGAAGGACGTCTAGCAATAATAAGGCTTCAAACTATCTCAACAAACCCTTTTAACTACCACAGAGCCGTCCCAAGCTACATAATAGGCTATCGTTTAAAAATAGCTAGAATAACATAGTATAACACTTTGCTGGTAGTCAATGGGTTAATGTAGCACAATAAATCAATAATTATCCCCATACAAAAGCCTAACTCCACTGATGACCGCACCAGCTCTTTGTCGTCATGTATTTGCATAAAATCATATAATTTTAGCCAGAATGAAAGGTAAAAAGGCGGTTGGGTGTGAGGGATCTGCTTTGTGTGGTGACTCCAATTTCTTATGTTTCTATGTCATGGTGCTGAAGGGTTAAGGGGGGATGGGCGTAGCTAGGCTAGGTAATTGCATGGGTATATACATACATACATTTAATGAAGTGTCTAAATATACAGTATTTGTTAGTTATTTTGCTAATTAAATGACATGTGTTACTTTAATCGTCACACATACAGTTTTATACAATCACAAGGCTATAACCATATATTTATTGTGCATTTACGTAAGACTCGATCGAGGCTCATTTGCGGTGCGGTCCAATCTGCAAGGCAGATAGCGTATAAGAAAGGACTGCTGTATTTATTACCCTCCCGTACTAGACTGGGGTGCGGATCGGTAGTAACCTGCTACTACTGAACGGTACATACTGGCTGCCATCCGTGCGGATTAGTTCAGCACCCTGTAACCATTGTACAGTAATTTGATTTTAACCCTCTCAGACATATGACGCGATTTTGAGCCTATTGGAGATAATTTAAAGACTTTGTTGCCATCAGGGGAATTTAGAAACCTTTAGTTTAGTTACTTCAACCTCTGCAGTTGTCTTTGAGTTAGCTGTGGGCAGAAAACTAATTTTGGAGAGGTAATTATAAGAGTGAGAGAACTATTTCTTATTGCTAATCTGGCAACTTCTGCGTCATAAATGCGTGAAAGGGTTAATTGCCTCTTAACACATACAGGATTGATCTAATCCTTCAGGTCAGCCCTGTGAGAGTCCACTTGGTGGTCTGATTAAGAAAATTAAAAAAAAAAAATACAAAAATAAACACACACACAGTTCCAGGAGAAATATTACTTTTCCTCTATGAAACAGAAGCTTACTTTCCCCAAGGGAAATTTCAGAGGATTAACCCTTTGAATACCGGCGACGGGGTGTTATATTTTATTCTAGCTATATTTAGAAGATATTATACAGCTAAGGAAGGATCTGTGGTAGTTAAAATGGTTGGTTGAGATAGTTTGAAACCTTATTATTGCTAGAAGTCCTTCCTAATCTCAATAATATCGTGGAATAGTTGCCAGAATATGATGAAAAGGACGTCCCTGGTACTGAACGGGTTAAAGTTATGTAGAAACTTATAACAGTATGCCACTGTCTCAGAACTTTACGATACATCTACCTTTAACACACATAAATAGTAAGATTAAGAGAGCCCACCTCGCTTAGTTTCTCTTTCTCTCCCTCTCTTTGGCTTGTATCCATTCGGCCCCATTCAACCTACTGTTTTAAGACGTGTACCCCCATCTTGGCAAGCGGTGGCGAGCCAGCATATATATATTTTTGTTTTGATAGCAAGCTAAATTTGTACATTTTTCGATAGAAAAGTCTCCGGCGAAGCCGGATTTCTCCATACAATGCTGGCTCGCTATCGCTCGCCAGGAAGAAATAGACACCTGGATGGTGTTAAGACGGACAGTAGAGGGTTCTAGTCCTTGGACTAACAGACAATTAAATACTCAGCACCTCTGTAGCCTCAACTCGTAACACAGCCTATCGCAACAGAACAGAACTCATTCGCAACTTCCAGGCTCTCTGGGGACCAAAGGTGCAGACAATCCCCCAACTGGTTCCGTTATACAAACAATGCAAAAACTGGAACCCCTAGTTGTGGTGAAAAGATATCTCGAGCCACAACTATCACAACACTCCGTACCGAATGGCAATAGTGAAGAGGATCCTTTCTAAACTGCACAAAGAGAAAGCTCTGATTTAATCTAAGTTAATAAAATTACGGTAAATACATGCTAACAATAAATGCAAAAATAATGAATCAAATGTCAAGCATAAACAAATTATTCACTGATCAAATAAATATACCTTAACAAGGCCAAGGTTGCGGCTCTACAGACACTAAGTAAAAACAGAAGGGGAGAAACATATATGGAAAAAATAAAATATGCAGGGACACACAAGCCACACACGTCGCTCCTTAGTATCCGTCAGATGTTATGTTAAATTGCCAATGGATAAATAAAGAATAAATAAACAAATGCCAATAAAGAAAAAAGCGAGAGGTAATTAAGTTAGTTAAAATAGGACTTCAGAGGCTATCAACCCTATTGGATTATTAAGCCAGCACACTGTAAGTCAACAGTAACGTCAGGACTGGAGCCTCTCTTCAAGAACACCAGTCCCTTGCGAGAGGTAAATGTTGCTCTATTGATAGCTGGAATCGGACTGACTAGCGTTCAGCTGGTACACACACTGACGCAGCCAGATGGCTCCACTTGAACCAGCTTGATGGTTCCTTTCTACTTAAAAATGCACTATGACAAGTAGGACCACATAGGATGAAACAACTAGATACAAAATGCTTATACAAATAATACAACGCATAATATAATATGCGTACTATATCAATATAATATAATATATAATTTCGCCACTATTTAGAGAATGGGAAAATCAAAGAGACCAAGTCATTGAACGAAATAATATGAAATTAAATCAGACGATAATATACGGATAAATATCGACGTATAATATGAAGCAGGGTTGATCACTGCTTCACGCACTATTGGAATTACCGCCAGACGGTATGATATATTCACCATGTGAATATATGACCAATGCTTATAGTAAGTTATGAACATAAATTAACTAAATTAAACTTACGATGGTGGAACATCGTAACAATGGGGATACACGTTTTAAAACAGTTGGCTGAATAGGGCCAAATGGATACAAGCCAGAGAAAGAGAGAAAAGGAGAGAAAGATTTAAAAAAAACGGTGATCCCCCTTAGCACACATAAATAGTAAGATTAAGCATTTCTACCTTAAACCTACCATCACAAATTATATTCAAATTATATACCACAGTAGCATTGTTTCCTATATCCCAAAACAATTGCCTTTCTGCCTTTTTTTTCCTCTTCCTTTTTTCCCCCTCTTTTCTTTTCTTTTTATTATTTTTTTGAGGGGTGGCCGACTCAAGACAGAGCCAGAATAGGAAAAAAAGGAAAAGTGAGGATTGAGCCTGAGTATATATACTATATATATATATACACACACAAACAAAAATCTGCCTTTTGCTTACATTGGCACAATGGCTTTGCATCACCTCGGTGATTTTTTTTTTTTTTTTTTTTTTTGTGTATCACTTTCATAAATATAGTTCATAAGACATTTGAGACTTTGAGGTGATAATGGACACCAGTAATGTACAATCGGCCTAATAAGTGATGTCTCGGCACCAAGTACTGTATATTTCGATCAATAATTAGTATCAGCAATGTCTAAAACTTGATGTACAGTATATGTTTCGAGTGAAATATACAAACATAATCCTACACTTACTCACCCTATTCAACATCTGACAGAAATTAATACAGCACAGAGCGAGCCAAACGTAATGACAGCTAAGACATGACTTATTAGCTCGACCGTACAATCCACTGTGCAGCTCTGATTTCCACTTTGTACTTACCTGCCTCAGAATGATTGAGGAGGTTTTGTAGTAATGCCCCAAGAACCTGCAGAACTAAATAAATACCTGACATGGCACACACATACAATTAAAAGGTAGTTTAAAAACGTGAAACATAATAAACAGACACACAATAGGCAACAGCAGTATCTATCTATCTATCTATCTATATATCTGTCTACCTATTTACTCAGGCCCATTCCCCATTTTTTTTCTAATGTGGGGGTGGCCGACTCGAGACCGAGCCCGAACAAGGACAGCAGAACACAAAAGAAAAACAATGAACACACACAAACAAAACACAAATTCACACACAGTAATAATGGGGATGTATGAATGTGATGGGTTCATTGTAACAAGAAGTTGAAGTTATTGACAAGATCGAGTGGCAAAGGGTTACTAAGTGTTATTTCTGCTATACAATATATCAACAACCTTATACATCATCGTGTTGTAAAGAACAGAGTCTCAACTACCTTTTAGCATCGTGTAGCAGTATTGTACTTTATTTGTTAATCCCTTTAGGGGAAGGATTTTTACGATTGTAGTCGTTTTGAACTCCTCCTTTCTCTCAAAAGAAGGTGGCTGGAGAAATATATGTTAATCTCATAACCAAGGTCATTATCTCAGTTACAAATTGACACCAATAAATCCTCTGTATTTTTCTTCATCATCATCCATAGGCCCTCTGGGGACTCCAAAATACTCCAAAACAAGCCAAGATTGGTGAGGATGAGAGATATGAACAAGTTAGACAACCCACCAATTGCCCCTTGAGGCAAGACAAAAAAAGGCTGGAAATTTATATGCACACTTGTGAATGTTGGCCACCCTTTAACGGTTATGCATCCCCTATCTTGACATGTATGTTCCACAATATTGGATACGACATTGTCTTCTTGAACATACAGGTGTTATCATCGAGGTTATTCTTGAAAATATGCTCAGCAGCTCAAGATTTGAACATACAAGTGTCATCATGGCTTGAATATTGAGATATAATTTTCTTTGGTCGGCTTGTGAAGATCCTCAAGGCTTTACGACCGGAACACCCCAGTCCTGCTTGATGAGATCTGCAGCCTTCTCAGCGATCATGATGGTGGCAGCGTTGGTGTTGCCTGTTACAATGAGAGGCATGATGGAAGCGTCGACCACTCTCAGCCCTCGCACTCCACGAACCCTGAGGAGATAAACAGTATATAACGCCTAATATAATTTCAGTTAGAAGGTTATTTATCAGCCTATATTAATCTTCTACATATGAAAAGCAATGAAAAGGTAAACCAACCTCAATCCTCGTGATCCAGGATCCCCAGAGAGTCAGAGGAGGGGGCCATCTTACCTGATTCTGTGATCCAGGACCCCCAGAGAGTCAGAGGAGGGGGCCATCTTACCTGAGTCTGTGATCCAGGACACCCAAAGAGTCAGAGGAGGGGGCCATCTTACCTGAGTCTGTGATCCAGGACCCCCAGAGTGTCAGAGGAGGGGGCCATCTTGCAGGTACCGGCAGCATGGTAGGAGGTAGTGGCCATATGCCGTACAAAGCACCCCCAATACTCATCCGTGAAGGCTCCTAAACTCTCGCAATTTCTCAAAACCTGGAAAGTAAGAAGTCTATATATCTATAGGCCTGTGGTTTGGTTGGGTGGGCAATCGCCAAAAAATTGTGGAGGTTCGGTCATGCTAAAAGAAGAAAGTTGGAAATAGGTATAGTAAATTCTTGTGATATTAAATTAAGGAAAAATTAGGTGGAATTGCAGAAATACTTAGAACATTAATGGTATTGTGATGCAAGTAAAAGTCGCTGGTATGAACACGGTAATATTTCTAATGTGAGCATCAGCACCACAATCAATACTGCAATAAAGACCATCATCTCTAGCAATATCAATATTAAATAATTATTGTTTCTATTATCATGATGTATCTATAACCGTGTCTGGTGCAAGGTTGATCGTATTGGATCATCCCTGATTTACTCCATTAGTTTGGAGATTTTATGACGTTTCACCTCAATAGTTTGGCGATTGTAAAACACTTCACCCCATTCAGGTGTCAACTTTTTCTGGGCGAGCGAGGGCGAGCCTGCAATTTAGGAGAAAGTGGCCTTTGGCCCTGACATGTTCCTACCAAATAATGTACAGTTGGCCAAGTACGTTCTGTTCCTCGTCATAATCTTATGTATAAAAGCAAAATGGTGTGCATGAATTGCGCATGTGGTTTCTTTTAATTATCAATTGACTAGTCAGATGATGAGTTAACCCATGCATAAGAAACTACACTCGTAATTCAGTCATGCGTATAATATTTCCAATGTGTAAGATCACAGAGAGGAACAGAATCTTTGTGGTCAACTGTACGTATTTAGCTTACAGGGGGTATGGGGGACGTTTTTTTGTTTGAAACCGGGTCCAGAGAATGGTGTTTGAAGGGTGTTTGGGGGGCTGGGGAGTGGACAGACCGACTACTAAATCTGGCAGACCAATTGCAAAATGGCCAGGTCGAGAGAAAAAAAGGACTTGTTGTAAGTTGCTAAAGTTGCTAAAGTTGAGAGAGAGAGAGAGATTGACTATTGTAATAAGTTGGTAATGTACTGACCTTATTGTGGAACTTTGCACCAAGGTCCAGTTTGAGGGCCGGGGCTTCTCCCACTGCCAGGGCCAACTTAATGCCTTCAAAGAAATAGGTCAATAAATAGTAGGCTACATTAGACACATATAATATCAATAATAAATAAAATTATATTACATTATATTATTTGTCTTTCCCTCGTCTTATGGCTCAAAAAGCTCCGTGTCTCTAACGAACCTTTATTTTGGCTTTGTCACTCTTTCAACTTTGGGGGAGACACTTGTTACAGGAAATTTTCCTTTTGTTGCCTTCATTCACGTAACAAAAGAAGACAACAACACTATAAAGACAGTGATTCATAAGAAGTACAGTTTCAACTAGTTTTATGTTCATCTGGTTGTCATTCCAGACAGACCTGTTCTAGGCTGCCTTACTTAAGTTTTATCATTTGAGATCAGTTTGTAGAGCCTGATCCCTTCAGGAGAGGGCTAAGCATGAGGGAGAAGGGGGGTCAGAATAACCAACCAAACCCCCTTAATGATAACGAAGAGACACTACTAACCTCTGACCAGTGTAGTGACGTCAGCAGGGTGGGCGAAGAAGTTGAGGTCACTGTTGGGTTGGGTGAAGGAGTCAGGAGAGGGGGGTCAGGAGAGGGATAAGCATGAGGGAGAAGGGGGCTCCAGAAAAAAACAACTAATCCTCCCTTAACCCATTCTGTACCGGCGACATCTTTTTAATGTTATTTTAGACGATTTATGTGCAATTTAGGAAGGAATATCTAGTAATTATTAGGCTTCGAACTATCTCAATCAACCTGTTTAACTACCCCAAACCCTTCCTAAACTGCATACAATCGTCTAAATGTAGCTATAATATTATGTAACAGACGTCGCCGGTAAAGAAGGTATTAATTATTATGAAGAGACACTATACTAACCTCTGACCAATGTAGTGACGTCGGCAGGGTGGGCGAAGAAGTTGAGGTCAATGTTGGGTTGGGTGAAGGGGTCAGGAGAGGCCAGGGTCACGGAGCCTCGACTCAGGGGTCGGCTCATCAGGGGGGCCAGAGTGAACCCTTCCTGACCCTTAATGCTGGAGTAGTAGTCGTGAAACACCTGCGATGAAAAGCAAGGATTAAGCCGGTATCACACGAGAGCTTTTATAGTCAGCATTCGATAATCAACCTTTTTCTGGCAACATTTCTGAAGTGAGAGAGGGAGAGAGTGAGATAGAGTGTGTGAGTGAAAGAGGGTGTGTGCGTGAGAGAGAAAGTGAACAAAATATCTCTTCCAAATCTTACCTCTCTCCTGTAGCCCAACACCTGTAAGCTAAGGAGGCCGAAATCAACAGCCGGGGTGCCGCTGACGAAGGCTAGTTGTATTTCCGGCCACTTGGGGTCTCCTACTACTGAAGGTACCCAGGCGTTGGCTTCCGTGCCACCGGGGGAAGCGAAGGGACCTGGAAACGGTTAGAACCAACATTTAAGGCCAGATGTGTATTAATTTGTATATTTATGTATAACATCGTCCATCGCTGGTACTGACAAGTGGCTTTTTTACTATCGGCCAACGTTGGGACGCTGGGACAGTAGGTGTTAACCTGTTCCCCTTCTGCAGTGTAGTACCTACCCTGGCCGTTCCTGAGGTAGTTAATGAGGTTCCTGGGGTCTAGCAGGATCATGGCGCTGTAGGAGTAGCCCCTTGGTACTGTCCACACCAGGCCGGATACAGCCGGGTGGTCCTGCAGGCTTCGACCCACTCCGGCCACGTCAGCCACTACGGGAATCTGAATGCAGGGATATAGTCTGTTCATTCTAGGTTGGACATAAATCGTAACTTCTAACCTCTGTAACTCAAAAAGGGCTAGAGCAAATGAGCTGTCAATTTATACACATATTACACACTATTCACACTCGCATACAGTAGTCCGTTCCTTCTAGGTTGGGCAAAAATCGTAACCCATAACCTCTCACAACTCAAAAAGGACTAGAGTAATCGAGCTAATTTGTCTACCAAATAGGTTGACTTGGCAAGAGAATATGTGCATAAATTGACAGCTCATTTGTTCCAGCCCTTTTTGAGTTATGAGATGTTAGAGGTTACGATTTCTGCCCCAACCTAGAATGAACGGACTGTAACGGTGACAACTTTTCCATTGTGTTCTGGCTATGATTAGACGGTTTTATTTAGCTTAGGAAGGACATAAAGCAATTAAAAGGCTTCAAAATATATCGAATCACCCTTTTTAAGAAAAAATCCTCAAGTTCCCCCTTCAAGATTAATTTGTACATTTTTCAGTAGAAAAAGCGGTGAACTAACCTTATGTTTGGCAAGGTGTGTGGCTGGTCCTACCCCGGATAGTAATAGTAGATGAGGACTACCGATGGCTCCAGCTGATAGTATGACCTCTCTAGCGGCCATCACTGTTCGAACCTGTAGGGTAGAATGGGTACCTTATAAATATATATATATATATATAATGATAAATATATACAAAAAGATAGATAGATAGATAGATATACTTCACAGATCCAGTCACACTATTCATAAACTTTTTTTGTATATTATAATCAGTTTGCTTTTCCCTGTAGACAATCTTCTATTCCTACCTTATTGCCTTGCTGGAAATTGACTCCAATGGCCTTTTTGTTTTTGTCGAAGAGAATCTGAAAAAAATAAATAATAGAGAGTTATTTTGAGTCCATCTTAATTGACTTTATGATTATATGATGATAGCACATTCACAGGTAGTCTGTCACTCTCTTGAAATGTGAAACTTCCATACAAAAACAAAATCTCTCGCCCACACATATTAACAAATACACAAGATCTCTCTCTCTCTCACTCTCTCTCCCATACACCTACCTTAAGCACATGTGCATTAAGAGCCACATGTAGATTCCTGTTATATCTGGCTCCTGGTTTGAGATATCCATCGGCTGTAGACCATCGCCGACCGTCCCGTGCAGTCAGGTCGATCAGCGAAAATCCTGGGGGGGGGCGAAAAAAATTGGCATAGACTTTTACCCTTCACCACCATTACGTCATTGTCATCATGTTCTGGTTACCATTGGACGATTTTCTTTGGTTTGTAATCTACCTATACGACTCAAATGGGTAAATACGATCTCAATAAACCTCTTAATAACACTGGTCCTTCTTAAACTGCATGGCACCATCTAATCTTAGTCAGAATCAAAGGTAAGAAGGCGTCATGGTGCTGAAGGAGTTAAATAAGTGTTAAATAATGAAACAGAAAAGAAAAATACAGTTATATTCACCCACCTGGTCAGCACCACTGGGGTCACCTGCTTTTTTTCTCACCTTTTCTCTCTTTCTCTGGCTTGTATCCATTAGGCCCCATTCAGCCTACTGTTTTAAGACGTTTATCCCTATCCTGGTGTCGATTTATTCCTGGCGAGCGATAGCGAGACAACATTGTATGGAGAAATCCGGCTTCGCCGGAGACATTTTTCTATCGAAGAATGTACAAATTTAGCCTGCTGTCATTTTTTTTTTTTTTAAATATGCTGGCTCGCTACCGCTCGACACTTGGATGGGGTAAACGTCTCAAAATAGTAGGCTGAATGGGGCCGAATGGATACAACCCAGAGAGAGAAGGAGAGAGAGAGAGAAAAAAACCCCACTAAAGACACTATACAATTCTCCTTAGTGATGTGTAAGTCTAACTCCAAATACAACAATAATCCTTTGCAGATAAAACAGTTACTCTATTATAGAATATGTGTGGAAAAAGAAAGAAAACTGGGCACGAATGTAGTTACCGGGTGTACCGCCTGCCTTGTTTACACATACGTGGACACTGGCGATCATGTTCCCGTCTATTTTGACTGCCGTGGGATACAATAATAGGTTGAGATTAATACCCCCCCCCCCATGACTTATTGTCATCATCATATATATTACCAGCAGGAGGCAATAACAGAAAAAATAGACGGGAATTTACACACTAGCTACCTACGTAATCATGACGACCGTTAGACCATACACCCGGATACTACATCCTTCCTCTGAATTGGCATACTAAGGGAATATTCACCTATTTGTTCTTCACCATTGGGGTCAGTAATGGGGTAGCCCAACTGTTGTCCAGCTCTGAGGAAGCCTGCAGCCACCGGGGTCCACCACTTCTTACTCTCCACCACCTGGGGGCCACCGCGTCCATGGTATAGGTCTGGGGGAGAACACGGAACAAATATACCACGGCCATCTGTATGTTACTACACTATAGTCCGTTCATTCTAGGTTGGGCAGAAATTGTAACCTCTAACCTCTGTAACTAAAAAAGGACTAGAGTAATCGAGCTATTTTTTTCTACCAAATAGGAAGACTTGGCAAGGGAATAGGTGTGGAAATTGACAACTCATTTGCTCTAGCCGGTTTTGAATTACAGAGGTTAGAGGTTACGATTTCTGCCCAACCTAGAATGAACGGACTATAGAGGCCTATACAGACGGCAGGGAACAGTAACACAGTGAAAATGATCCCCTAAGAGTAGATGTGGTCAGCACTCAGGGTTGCATCGTCAATGGATGATTTATTTTATTGATATATTGATGACTGATCTCACAAAGCTCTGTGGTACAATCGCTTGCTAAATTTGTCATTCTCTCTTAGTGGTGTTCTGATTCTAAAAATACAAAGTTTTGTTTTTTAAGTCTGGTCAGCTTGTCGACCTGCTACTGGTACCCTGTAACCCAGTACTACCAGTGCCATGGAAGGGTTGGTGGCGAGGGCGTAAAATACCGTGCCAGTGCCGGGGAATGTCTCAAATAAAAAGTGATGGCATCTCTTTAACCCGCAGTGACCGTCATATGATGGGAGAGAGATAATTGGCCATCTGTGCGGTGCCCGTCATATGACAGATGCCATTTTGAGGCTATTATGAGCGATGAGAGAGAGACCGGGCATTGCAGGGATGATAGCCGGGCTTGATCCGCTCGCCACGGGTCCGCGGCGCATACTAAAGTCAACCACAGACCTCTCTCACACCTCACACACCTCTCTCACGCCAGAAAATGCCAAAATACCCCGATTTTCGCCGATTTTCCCCTTCGGTTGCACGATCGTTGCAAGATAGCCCGATGTCGTACAAGGATGATTCAGGCGTCATTGGAAAGTTCTATCATCGCCCTTTCACGGATATATAACTGTATGCATGAAAAAGAACATGGAATGCAAGTCATTTTCGATAAATATAGCCGCCTAGCGCGACGGTGACACACCCCTCCCCCCCCCCCACCCCGCTCTTTGAGAGTTAACGAGTCAAGAGAATGACTTTAGGATTGTCTCGCTCTCTCCAGGGACTGAACATACAACCTAGATTATCACTATTCAGCTATGAGTAAATTGCTGTGTGTAGCCCATCTTCTTACAAACATCACACAAACCCCTATATCCCACATTACTTACTTGTGCCGTGAGTAAAGTTCCCCTGGTAGTGTTCGGCCTTTTTGAAGTATGGCAGTATGTCTCTGTATCCCCAGCCCGGGTTACCGAGGGCTTCCCAGTTGTCAAAGTCCCTGCTGTTCCCTCGTACGTAGATCATGGAGTTGATGGTGGACGAACCCCCGGCACCTCGGCCACGGGGGTACGGGATAGCCTGCATAAACAAATATATAATTATAATATACAGTATACTGTATATAAATCGATCACCAGGAATAAATCGACATCTGGATGGAGATAAACGTCTTAAAACAGTTGGCTGAATGGCGCCAAATGGATACAAGCCAGAGAAAGAGAGAAAAGGAGAGAAAGATAAAAACAAAGCCGGTGACCCCCCCCTTAACTTCCACTGACAATTCTAACTTCACACTTACATAATTATGATAGGCCTTGAGGGAGTGATGCTGAGGGGTGGTGCAGTACTTCCAATAGGACGTTGAAGACCCCCGTTCGAGAATTTGTTTTGCATTTTTCGGTAGCTTGTAAACTGCATTACTGATATTACTTACATTATTCTGATAGGCCTTGAG